>CM077147.1:111502050-111663253 GCA_039583875.1 Platanthera guangdongensis | reverse complement strand
AAAGCTCCAACAACCGAGCCTGAACACCAAGAGGTCAATAGAACCCTTCCCTCATCCGTCGAAGTTTAGCCAGGTACAGAGGAGTAGAGCACTTCTTCCCTCGCCCATGCCAACTGCTTCAACAATACGATCAGCATTCCCTTTCTGTCAGTAATGAGAATCCCGGCACTCCTCCTCTCCACTTCCAGACGAGAACAGTGATGCAACTCTCCCAAGTCTTGATCTCGACTGCAGTAAGTTAGAAAGCTCAGCCCTGAGCCATTTGCTTTTTTTACTTGTCCTCCTCCGAATTCCCTGTGTGATATTTCATCCAACATACAGCAGGACCAAGACTCTTAGCTCTCCCTTCTTCTTGACGAACAAGCTTGAATCCGAGTTAGAAGCCAGGTATCCACAGAATTGCAAGTACTCTGCAATCTTCCCATACCACGCTCTAGGAGCTTGCTTACCCATAGAGAGCCTTCTTGAGTTTGCAGACATAGTCCGGATGCTTCTCAGAGACAAAACCAAGCGGCTGATCCATGAAGATGTCCTTGTCAATCTCTCCGTAAAGAAGGCATTCTTCACATCGAGTTGCCACAACCTCCATCCCTTGCTAGCAGCCAAGGCGATCACCACTCTTACAGAAGTCATCTTCGCAACTGGACTAAATGTCTCCTCATAGTCTTCTCCATACTGTTGTGAGAATCCTCTAGCGACCAGGCGAGCCTTGAACCGATCAATGCTCCCATCAGCCTTCTTCTTCAACTTATACACCCACTTGCAAGTAACCGGAGTAACGCCATCAACCTTGGGCACAAGGTCCCAGGTTTCATTCTTCTTCAGAGCATCAATCTCTTCCTTCATGGCACCTTCCCACTCCTTCACTCCAGTGGCCTCGTTGAAGTTTGCAGGCTCTCGCTCATCCAGAGGACCTGCAAAGAAGCAGGAGACAAAGCTCACTGCATTCCCATCACAGTACCGAGCCGGTGGCTTAACCACCCTCTTCGATCTCCGAAGACATGGCTCCTTGCTCACAGCTTCCGTTGCTTCTTCAGGCTCCACTCCTACCTGGGGCAAGCATTGAGCAGTGCTCCCCCTGCTTTCCTTGAGCCATGAAGCTCAGCCTCGGAGTTCGAAGCAAACTGACTTCTGTGAAACAGCAAGCTCCTCTTTCAAGCCTTCAGCAGCCTCCAGCCTCCACCGGTGCTTCTCAACCTTGCTACTTCTGTAAGCTCCACCGAGCCACCTCCATAATGACTCACGCTCGTCAAAGACAACGTCTCTTGACACCACGAACTTCTTCGTCACAGGTTCCATGCATTTCCCATCCCTTCTTCCGCTCATCGTAGCCAACAAAGAACAATTTCCTTGCCTTCACATCCAGCTTTGTCCCGAGAACATCCGGACATGCCAAATAGCAATTGAACGAACCGAACACTCCGAAGGTGTCCAACACTCGGCTTCTCCATCAGCAACACTCAACAAGAGTCTTCATGTTGATAGGGCTGAGTGGCATCCGGTTGATAACATAGGCAGCACAAACATTCCCTCCGCCCAAAAGGACCTTGGGATATCTTTCGCATGCAGCCAGCATTTGCAGGTTTCCGTCAAATGACGGATCTTCGCACACGCTACCTTCCCATTTTGTTGTGGAGTGTGAGCACAAGTAAGCTCTCGTTGGATCCCGTGCTTCCTGCAGAAGTTATAAAAACTCGGAGGAAACAAATTCTCCTCCGTTATCAGTTTCTAAACTTCTTAAACCCCAGCCAGCCGGCCTTCTACCAACTCCCTTGAACTCCACGAACAAACGGAAGACTCCGACTTCTCTTTAAGAAGTACACCCAAGTATACCTTGAGTAAGTCATCAACCAAACAAGCATGTATCTGCTTACACCAAGCTGGCAGTAACAGTCGGTCCCAATCAGGTCGCCATGAATACACTCCAATGGTTTCTTGCTCCTTGTTTGAGAATTTATCAACGGAAGGCGATGTGCCTTACCGTATTGACAAAAAGCCCGCACAAACATTCCCATTCACCAAGGAGGACAACTCGGCAACCCCCTCACCAAACTTCTCTACTCGCCATTGCCATAGCTTTCCATGCCCAACATGCCCCAGCCTCTCATGCCAGATAGCCGCACTATCATTGGCCCTCATCCTATCAACATAGTCACTGTGGAAAGAACAAACAAGTTCTTTACCCTCCTTCCCAACATGAGCAACATCAACCTTTACCGCTGATACCGTTGCGAAGGAACCTCACGTCTGTTGGCCCAAACAGAACGTGATACCCAGCTCCCCACCGCGTTGGACCCGAGAAGAGGTTCTTCTTCATGCCCGGTACGTGATATACACTCCTTAATGTGAGTGGCCCCTGATCACTACCCAAAGACACGACCCCCTCCTTCTCTAACTGCATAAACAAATTATCAGCATGATAATAGCTTCATTACCTGAGTAAGCCTGCATGGAGGTGAACTTCGATTTGTCTCCGGTGAGGTGATACCACACCCGGAGTCGACGATCCACTCGCTGTTGAAGTCCTCAGCAGATAAGGCCCGGACACAAGTGCCCGTCATGAAAGCTCCTCCCATTCTACTTCTTCACTTCGCGAGCAAGCTTCCTCCTTTCCCGCAGCATGCCCAGCTGCAGTTTGACCTTGCAGTCCCGCTTGAAGTGCCCTCGCTGATGACACCGGTAGCACTTCAATTCATCTCCAATCCTTAGGAGCATTGCTCCTCTCCGGCGGATACGAAGTTGAAGTCTACTTCTCAACAGCGGCCTGCACCTTCTTCTTCTTCTTCCCTTCCCATCCTTTCTTCTTTCCTGAGAAGAGAGCTTCGCTGCCTTCCTGATTCAGATTCACTCCAGCCATCTACCTTGCTAAGCTCTCCTGCGAGGCAAGCAGATTCTCCAGCTCCAGCAGCGACGGCTGAGTAGCCCACCCTTGAACAGATGTAACAAAGGCCACATACTCCTTCCGCAAGCCGCGGATAATGTGCCTTTTCATCTTTGCCTCAGAGATAGGCTCATCAGGATCCAGTGCCGACAGCTCAGCACACAGGCTCTTCATCTTTAAGAAGTACTTGGAGATGGAAAGGTCTCCCTGAGTTGCCCTGCCCAACTCATTCTCCAGGAACTGCAGCCGCGCCACATTCTTCCTATTGAACAACTCATCAATGGTTGTCCAAATATCAGCAGCCGACTCACATCCTATGATGTGATCAAACAGTTCCGGAGAGACAGCTCTCTTCAGAACGAACTCAGCCTTAGCATTAGTTCTTCTCCAGAGCCTCACCTGCTCAGCAGTACCGAAAGCAGCAGTTACTTCCTGTCTGTCGTCTCCACTAACGACTTCCCACAGCTCCTCGCCAAGAAGATAACTCTTCATGCACGACTTCCACTTCTTGTAGTTAGTCGGCGTTAAGAGTTCGATGCCCAGACCTCTTGCTAAGCTTCCTTCCATTGCGATCACCTGTTGGTACCCTTCAGCAGCTCCGAGCAACAACACAGGTTGATCACCACTCAATCACTGAGTTAACAACGCTGGTTGACCTCCGCTCACGCAACTGAACCTCAGCAACCTCAAAAACCTCAGAAACCTCAGAAACCTGGCTTTGATACCATGTTAAATTTTCTCAACGTGGTCAGCAAGATAGCCCAAACGCCAAATTAATATCTTCGGAACTACCCAGTTCGCACGCTGAACCTGCGGAAAGCCCAAGGACTAGAGGTTGCACCCAACAACACAATGGAAGCACAAGAAGGTCTTATTATGCATTCACTTCTTTACAATCCGAGGCATACATAGCGAGACATGATTTCGTTAGTATTACAGCTGTAAACAGAAAGAACCAAAAAAAAACAAGTCGGGAGGACAACACTCCAGTCCGCCGAGACCGCGAGGTCGCCGAGACCGCCGGGACCGCTGAGCTCGCCCAAGCTATGCTGCAATCCGCCGAATACCACGGAGTCCGCCGAGACCGCGAGGGCGCGCGGACAGACCGTTATTCGCCTCTTGCTGAACCCGAACTGAGGAACTCCCCTACCCCGCCTGAAACCGGCGGACAGGTTATTGAAGCTGGCAAAGTTGAAACAGAACTGACAAGCCGCAGAGCGACCTCCTGCTGAGTCCGCAGAGACCGCACACTTCCAAGCACTGACCGAAGTCACAGCCAAATCCTGGCTCCTTGAAGTTATCCGCGCGACCTGCACACAGCAAACCGTCAGCCTGAAACAATCCGCGCGGACTGACAAACACAGACCGCAGCACTTCGCACACCCCAACTTACTGTTCACTCAAGTTACTTAGGTTACTGTAGATGTGCCAGGAGGGTCCTATTTATAGGCAAGGTGAGGAGTGTGGTCACCGCCCAAGAGATAGCGACACCACCCTCAGTCCGCGCGAATACAACCACCGTCCGCTGAGTCCGTATGGACTTAGCCGGATACCAAGGAAACCGCCAGGAGCAAGGCAACCATTGACGAACCCTCTCCAGTCCGCCCAAGCTAAGCGGACAAGGCACCAGCCCGCAAAGCTCCAACCACTGCAGGACAGCAACCCCCTTCAATGGCTGTCCGCACCAACCCGAGGCAGTCCGCAAGACCCACACCTCAATCCGCCACAAGTCCACGACCAAAGGCAAACAGCAACAGTCCGCCGGTCACAGCGGACTTGGCGGATACGGCGGACACCATGAACTTGGCACAATGTGTGACCAAGTCCAAAACCATCAAGGGCCAGTGCGAGCATGGCGGACACAAAGTCCCGTCCGCCAACCAAAACACCCTAGCACAGGACCGCAAACCAGTCAGCCGCGAGCTCCTCGTACTTGTCCAATGCAGCAGCTTCCTCCGGACTCCAAACATCAGTCCGCCAACCGGTCTCCACAGCATGACCTGCTGTAACACCTGAGCTCGACAAGGCCTCAGCCAAGCTCTAGGCCAGTCCGCAACAGCCCAAACCGCGGACACACCAGTCCGCAAGGCTTCCCGCGAACTCGAACCAACCCGCCAACAGCGCAAGCTTGCACCCGCGACCACTGAGCAAAGCATCAGTCCGCAAGCCTCTCTATCCGCAGATACCAGGCCGCACCAAACCGCGGACTCCATGCAACAACCCGCTCAGAACACAGCCGGCTTCCACCAGACTTTCCACCAGGCCGCAAACCTCAGTCCGCCCAGTTCGCCCAGTCGCCAAGGCTGTCCGCCACAGGCCGCGCGGCCTGTCCCGTCACCCACTTCCACTTCAAAAATTTCAACAAGAAGATGTTACTAGCTTGCGATTTAAGGTGAGACCAGCAGTCAATGGTTACAATTGAAAAGTGGTGGGAATTTTAAGGATATAAGATGGCAGATTGTGAAGACAGCATGCATAAAAGCTCGGGATTTGACAACAAGGCTCAATCTGAAGGTCGAACAAATGAGCTTGAAGGTGACGCTCTTCCATGATGATTTAGAGAATTGGACATGAAGCAATCAAAGTTTTTCATTGTGAAGAGAGTGGAACATTGGTTTGTTTTCTGAAAAAGAATCAGTGTGATTTGAAATAGGCTCCTAATACAAGAAGTTCAAGTCTTATATAAAGAGCGTGGATACGTTAAGATTACTTCTGATCACTGTGTGTTTGTAAAATACTTAGGGAATCAGGATTTGTTATCCTTGTTTACGTGGACTGACATGTAGTTCAGTGCAAGGGTGCACACCTAGCTAACAATATACAAAATATAGTATAATCCAAAATTGCATGCAACCTAGTCGTCGTGGATTACTGGCAGACTGGGTGACAATGGGATGTTATGTTCGCAACCGAGACACTTGAGTGGGATTTTTTGCGTAGGGACAATCACAGATAAGTTGTAGGAAGCATTGTCCAAGCGTTTGATTAAGAATTCAAGGAAAGGAGTGACATTGTTAAGTTGGCAGTTGTCCAATCGGATTAAATAATCTAAATCTATTTAGGTTTAATGGATAGTGATAACCTAATGTCCAAGATCACCCCAAGGAAAAACATATTTTTGCAAGGAAAAATAATTGGTGGCTTGTGCGAGGGTTCACAAATGGGTAGAGCTTTGCAAGCGGAAGAGGAAGTCGATTGAAGGTGTTCAAAGAAGACCATTTGGGGAGATCCACATCGCCTCATCTTCATATTTCTTCATTTACGTAAGTTTGAATTACTCCATTATCTTTTCCATTCTTCTGCAAAATGAGGTGATCCATATTGACTGAAATTTGATTATACACCAATAGTGGAGATTTTTTTAGGTTCGGTGATTATCCCATGCTCTTTTACCCGAATTGAGTTTTCCATGTAAATGTGTGTATGGGATTATGCTTGTTTTATTTTTCCATGGTGCTTTGCAGCACAAATGATTATTTCTCCTAGGACTTTGGCACAATGCACCCTCCAGTTAGGGAGTTTTGGCACTTTGCACCCTAATTTATTAAAATTGGCACTTTGTACCCTTCCAAGTTAAATATTTGGTACTTTGCACCCTAGGCTTAAAAATCAAGGGCATTTTGGTACTTCTCCAAGGCACTTTTACATCATAGCAGGAAGGACATTTTTAATTAACATCTTCCAAGACTGATCTTCATGAGTAAAGCACATACTATTCCGGCTAACAATTGGATCATTGTGCCAAAATTAGACTGAGGCCTGCTAACAATTGGGTCATTAACCTCTTCCAGCTGATGAACTCCTTGCAAAGAAGCAGGAACTTGAAGTAACACATGTATTTTGTGTTAATGGCCTTTTTGATTAACCTCTTTCAACGGAAGATTCTAGACATGAGAGTTCCACATGCTAGAATTATCAAGCTTGAATAAAAAAGATTACTTGTATTTGAATCAACATCAAGAAAGTGCTCCAGTACGCTATCCTTGGCAATTTTAACACAGGTATTTTGTATTTTAAGATGATAAATAATCTCCACAAGGACCATAATGATATTTACCAAACAAGACATGTATTATTCGCATTAAGATGTTGGTTTACCCTTGAAAAGTCCTGCCAGAGCTCAAACACAGAGGAAGCTGCGAAATGAAAACCTAAGCAGGGCTCGCCTGAGGAAGTAGTCGGGATGGCCGGAGGAAGAAGCAGTCAGGTTGGCCGGCGGAAGGAGTAGTCGGGAACGCCAGAGGAAGTAGTAGTCCAGATCGCCGAAGGAAGCTGCAGTCGGGATCGCCCGATCATTTTCGGAATCACCGGACGAAAGGTCAGTCAGGATCACCGGAGGAAGGAGTAGTCGGGATCGCCGGAGGAAGAAGCGGTCGGGATTGTCGGATCGTTGTCGGAAATCCGCGGTCAAGTTCGTTCTGGGAAGAATCGGGAGTGAATCAACCGGTAAAAAAACCTAATTTTATCTTGTCTGGTTTCTTTCGCTGACCAAAATGCCCTAGTTATTAGCACATCAGGGTGCATTCTGCCAAGGATGCTCTATTTAGTGGGTGCAAAATGCCAATTTTAATAAATTGGGGTGCAAAGTGCCAAAACTCCCTAATTGGAGGGTGCATTGTGCCAAAAGTCCATTTCTCCTACCATGTTTCACTCAATCAAGAATGGATTCGGATTTCGACCGAGAGCGCGCTTTTCAATTGTATGCAAGAGATTCCGACGCATGTCGTAGGCGCGAGAGGACACCCGTCGTAAAAATTCCCCCGAGCCGCTAGGTATATTCCCATCCATTTCCAGAGCCTTCTCCACTTCTTTTTCATTGTTACCCTCTTCCTCCTCTAGGCTCTCCCCAAAAGGAATTGGAGTAGAAGAGGAGGATGGCGCCATAAGGATAGGAGAACACCTTCTTCCATTAAATTTGCAGGTAGCAATCGTCCAAGAGAAAGCGCACACTACTAAGTCGGCGGTGCTGCTGCCCCCGATCGGGATAAAGGGGGGAGAAGACGGAGAGATGAAGTGAAAGATATTGTACCTAAACACCTAGAGGGGGGGGGTGAATAGGTGACTTGAATTTTTTTAACTTTTTATGGCAGAATACAGAATCTAATACAGAATACTAGCTACTTTATCTCAGCACACATTCAGCAATCACAGAATATCACAGCACACAGTAGACACACAGTTTTATAGTGGTTCCCCAATGTTTGGGTACATCCACTTTCCCCCTTCGCCTATCTAGCAGTGTACTAGATTCAGCCAAACTCCTCCACTATCTCAGAACCCAAAACAGGTTCCTACACCGCAGGCCCAAGGCCCTACAACTCAGCTTCTTCACAAAGCCTACCCTCAGCCACCAAGGCCTACACTCAGCCACCAAGGCCTACACTCAGAGATTTCAATCTCTAACACTCAGGCACTCAAGCCCTACACTCAGCCTTTATAATTACAGGCTTACAAGACTCAGATCACTAAGGATCCTACAAGATAAAATGAATACAAATATTGTAACTCAACAACTTAGAGTAAAGAGAGAAGTGCTGTGAGTTTCTTGATGAGTTTTTGGAAGAACTCAGCTGAAATCAATCTGACTTGGCTTTCTCCAAAGCTTCTTGAATGTAGAACACAATAAGATTGACCTCTTCTGCAGTTGATCCTTGATCTCTGCTACTTAAGATTCAGAATAAATCTGAACCCTTCTTCTCAGTCTGGTTCCAATGACTGATTTCTTGGATGGAGCTCTCTCTCTCCAACTTCTTAGATCTGCATTGATTCTTCAAGGAATATAGATCTTCTTTGTATATTGATCACTTGGACTTGTGTTCAATCTTTTTAATCTATATATAGGATCACTTGGACTTGTGCTGTCTGGAATCTTTTAGTCATCTCTGTAACAACAGTTTCTGTAGACTAAGTGTGTATAGGCCTATATCTATCGACAGATAATGTGTGTCGGTCTGTCTTCATGCTGTAAGTGTCGACAAACCGTCGCATGTGGAACTCGCTGAGTGTCATAATACTGAGTGTCGATTTCTCGACAGACTGGCTGACAAGGTGACACTGTAGAACGGCTAATGTCGACAGCTGTCAAGTCATCACAGTCAAGTTTCTTGAAAATTCTGTAACTGTCTAGAAGTAGTCGAGACTATCTGTCTCTTCACTAGTGTCGACATTATAGACCAAGTGTCGACACGACAACAAGTGTCGACACAAGTCTGTCTAAGTGTCGACACTAGACTTAGAAACTTTTTCTTCTTTCCTGTAAAAACTTAGCCTGCACAAGTAAACTCAAAACACATCAAATACATTTTGATGTATATCATTGAGTTGGGTGAGGCTTCTTCAAATCAGGTACATTTGAACCAATGTACCCAACAATCTCCCCCTATTTGGAGAAGTCATAACCCTTAGTCAATGATATACACCATTCATAATAAAATTACAAAATGATCTAAAGCAGGATTATGTAATCAGGAAAGAACATCACATGTATTAAACAAACATACATATACAGATAACATCTCAGAACAATTATGAAATAGATTTAAAACACATCATATTGTTCTCACAACTTTGTAATATTCATAATACAAAAGTTTTACATAGTGTTTGAAAAACACAAGAGTACAATTGTAAACTGAATAAAAGTCTATTCTATTTTTGTTCAGCCTCCTTGATCACTATCTCTTTTCCAGCTTGTACTTTGGCTTGAATAGGAGCTTCAGCAACTTCAGCATCAGCAGGCTTCTTGTCTTTCAAGTCCTTTTTCTTTTGCTCTTCTGCTTTGATCTTTTGCCTCTCAAAGTAGTGATAAGGCTTGGGAAAGTACTTGCTAGGCTCCTGGGCAGTAGGAGGTAGCTTTCCCATATTGGCCTTTGTTCTATATTGGACTATTACTTCTTGCCTTGACTCATGTTTCCTCCATTCAAGTTTAGAAAACCATTTATTTCTGTCTTGTATATTATCTTTTGCAGCTTTCCATGCAGTTAAGATAATATTTCTTGAAGTAGGGCTCCACTGCTCAAAGTCTGGTCTCTGTTCAGCTTGCTCCCTAAACCTCTTTTTAGACAATCTAGTCTCTTCTTCTTTCTGCAGAGCTTCTTGCATAGCTTCGGATATTGGCTGAACAACTTTCTCTATAATGACATTGTCATTTCCCCCAGGTGGGCTATACATGGACTGTATATCAGCATGTATCATGTCAAAATCTGGAGGAGGGTAGATGACTTGAGCCACTTCAGGTTGCTCCCCTCCTAGATATGCAGGATTAATTCCAAATTCTGCCACATTATCATCATCACAAAGAGGAGGATATCCAAGAGTTGCTCTGATAGAATTAGATATCCACTTAGCATGATCAGAGCTGGCCTTGACTAACACTCTCTCCCCCTTTATGACTTCTCTTTCTATGTGATCTCTTACATCATCTTTTTGAAATCTAACCTGGTTATCCAAATAATTGACTCCATCTTTAAAATAAGGCTTTAACCTTTGGAGTTTGTCAGTAATGATCTTCTGAGAGTCTAGAATTGCAGTCTTAACAACAGTTATTTCCTCTTGGAATGCTTTGTCAAAATCTGCTTTAGCTGTAGCATTTGCTGGAGTTTGCCCTGCAGCTAGATTCTTCATCTCTGTGACTATAGCATTGTGAGATTCTGTCAAATTGTCATTCATTCTGATTTGGTTCTCTAGAACATACCCCTGCTTCAGTGCTATGTCATCTACTTGAGCCTTGATTTTCTCTTGATGAGAAGCTAAGTAGACTACTGCATTCTCTCCCTTGTGGAAGCAGTCAGTCATCTCCTTTTTATTAAGATTCATTTCAAATCTTATTGACTTTATATCCTGCGCCAAATCAAACTGTAATGATTTTTGCCCTTCATCCACATATTTCTCAATGGCCTGCCTGTGCTCATCATGCTTAATTTGCATTGCAACCATGAGAGCACTACAATCAACAGTAGGTGCTGGCTGTGATATAGGCTGTGGTGCAATAGTTTGTAAGGCCTTCTTATAATTCTGACTCCTTCTTTTGAATACTTGAAACTTCTTTTTCTTAGCCCTGGTTGTAACGCCCCGAAACTCAAAGGAGCAAAGGGGGACGTTTTGGGCCAGTTTGGGTTCTGGCAGAAGGCACACGGCCTGGGACACGGGCGTGTCCCAGGGCGTGTCAAGCGTGTGTCGACACTTAGCCGCGAAGTCGTCGAGTTATACTCGACGATTCGTCGAGAATGGGCACACAGCCTGCGACACGGGCGTGTCGCAGGGCATGTCGACCCGTGTCGACACTTAGCCGTGAAGTCGTCGAGTTATAGTCGACGATTCGTCGAGAATGGGCACACGGCCTGCGACACGGGCGTGTCGCAGGGCGTGTCGACCCGTGTCGACGATCGTCCCGGGGAGTCGTCGAGATTCACTCGACGATCGTCGAGACAAGGAACACGGCCTAGGACACGGGCGTGTCCAAGGCCGTGTCATCAAGTCGTCGATCTTCCCTCGACGAAATGTCCCGTGTACACGGCCTGGGGTCCAGGCGTGTCAATGTGACACGGGCAAGGACACGGGCGTGTCCTAGAACCCGTGCAGTGCTCGGGTTGAAAATGGGGGAAAAATCATGGTGTACACGGCCGGCTACACGGCCGTGTCAGTTGGAACACGGGCGTGTCAGCTCGAACACGGGCGTGTTCGATACCCGTGTGAGGGTCCAGGAGATTCGATTTTGACGGCGAATGCGGCACACGGCCCTGGACACGGGCGTGTGCCATGCCGTGTTCGGTCCAGATTGGGCATTTCAGCCCCGAATCAAAGCCGTTCGTTTTCTTAGGTTGAGATCCAACGGCTGGGGGTTGTTCCTGAGAGGATATACCCGGGTTTTGACTTAGAAAATCCATCACTTTCTTCACTTGTTCTCTTTCTAAACCCTTGGAGAGAGGAGAGCTAAGGCAAGAAGAAGAAGAGCTAGATCCGCCATTGGAGGAGCTTCGGAGCTCCGAATCGCAAGCCGACTCCGGATCCACGGAGGCAACGCAAGTGCGGTGATTTCTATCCGATTACTTTTCGATGGCGCCAAAGAGGAACTCAAGGGTAACGATCCTCATCTTGAGCATGAATCGCTCCTTTTCTTAGCATAGGAAGCCCGCTCTCGCAAGTTTGCGGAGAGTTGGAGGCGTTCCTTCGGGTAGATATGTAAAGTCCCCGTTGTTTAGAGTCCGTATGCGAGAACGGACGTAGGCATTTTGTGTGAAGCCTACCCGGACATGTTAGTCTGGATCGGTGATGTTGCATTGCATAAGGCCGGAGAAGACTCCGTGCTATGGTTTGTTTTTCGGGTTTTCTACGCGGTAGATTGCAGCAGGGAGCCTTGGGGACTAACCCAAAGGTGCACCCAGAAAACTGGGCGGATACGAGATCTTGCCAACTTGGTGGCCTGAGAGCCAACTTGAACATAACGGGGTTATGTGATTTGCGGTAGAATGGGACTCGGTGGAAGTTTGACCCGCGCAAATGGCTTAAATTGTCGTTGCGATGTGAGCACGGGTTAGATGGAACCGTACCCGCTTTATGTCGTTCGGTTAGAGAGACCTAAGGTTACGTGGCACTCGCCGTTGGCATAGATGGGAGTCTTCGGCGGTCTATGGCTTTAATTGACGTGACCAGGCCAGGAAGACGAATTGCTCATAGGTTTGGCCGTCTAAGTGGCGGTGGTGAGTCCGGAATGTTAATGGCTTTAATTGACGTGACATCGACCGGTTCACCGAGAATGTGCCCTGAGTGCACGGGACGTGTGGCCGTACGAGCCAACGTCTGTGATGAAATGGCTATGGTTTTATGCATTGCTCGCTTGTGCTAATGAAATGCAGGGAAGGAGCATCGCCGCCCCGAGTTGGGGGCGGGATCGTTATAATTTGGTCAGCATTGCTGACCGTTGCCTTGTTTGCCACCGTGCGGTGGTTTGTTGCTTGCAGGTGCAGCTGGACCAAGCGGTCAATAGCGGGCTAAAGCCCTTTTTGCGAAGCTGGCCCTCGAAGGCCCAAGTGGAAATGTTTTCTGTTTTATTCATGTATGACCGGCCTGCGTGCCGAGGTTTGTAAATCATGTATTATTCAAGTGAAACTTTCTGTAAGGCCTTAAGGCCGATTTTGGGTATTTTGTATACATTCCTAATTTTGTAATAGTGGACATTCGTGCTCTAATGCTGGGTTCTTGTTTACAACTTATATAAACTGCTTCCGCTAGAATGCTCTGTGTAGTACGTTGAGATTGGTTGGATGGTTTCCATACGTAACCACCCGGTCTGTCTGTGGTATATGGCGTCGGGCCCCGGCCGGACCTACTGCTATATACTATGCGACGGATAGGGGGTGTTACAATTTGGTATCAGACTACTGGTTTTGGTCGGGCTTAAAGTGAATTCGTGGGCGAATTCTTTTTAAGGGGTGGTGAGCACATTGTGTGCGTCATCGTTATAATGGTAAAAGAACCCATGAATGTCCACTTAGGAATGAAAATACTCGTGTTTGAGGAACCTGCGTGTTCCTATAATTGCTGTTTGCAATGTTATGTGGTCGCTTAACGGTGTTTTGTACCACTATAGGTGACCAGAAGTGGTGTTGGGCCATCAGAACGCCGAGTTTCTGAGGCTAGCAGTGCACCGGATGTTGCTCCCGCAACACCTCTGTCGGCTGAGAATATACGTTTGGTGGCTGAAGCGGTGTTGGCCGTGATAAATGCGCAGCCTGGAAGGCAAGCGCAGCAGCCCGCTCCTGTGATGGAGCAAGAACCTCTGCAAGAGGCTGAGCCGAGGAGGGTGGAGCAAGTTGTTGTAGAACCGATAGTGCCAAGGAGGGCAACTGAGAGGCAGCTAAAGCATGTAATGAGCTTTAACCCTCCGTTATTCTCGGGGTTGGGAACCCCATCTCAGGCTGAAGACTGGCTCTCCAGGGTGAAGAGAGTCATGACAGCGACGGAGACGGAGGAGTGGCAAATGACCACCATCGCTACGTTCCTGCTGGACGGTGAAGCGAGGATGTGGTGGGAAGGTTTGGAGCTGCACTTACTGAGAGGTAGGCAACTTTGTGATGTCTCGATGGAGGAGTTCTCGAGATTATTCTTGGCAAGATACCTCCCTTCTACTCAGAGGATTTTAATGGAGAATGAGTTCCTGAGGTTGGTGCAGGGTGAGCGGAGCATGGATGAATATCTCCACGAGTTTACGCGGTTGAGTCGTTATGCTAGCTCCACCATCATGGATGAGGAGCGCAAGACTAATCGTTTTTATGAAGGCTTGAGGGATGAGCTGAGACTATTACTGTCAGGGCCGATGACGCAGGGTTTCTTAACCTTGGTCAATACTGCCCGGTCCTTGGAGAAGGACATGAAGAATGTACAAGCGAAGAAAGGCTTGGCTGATAAGAAAACTGAGTTCAGAGTGCCGACTACTTCAAAGTCCGGCTATCGGAGGTCTTTCAAGAAGCATAGGACTTCGGGTCCAGCTCCTTCTGGCGCTTCTGGGGCGACTACGAGTCGGACCCCGGGCGCGTGTTTTACATGCGGAAAGACGGGGCACTTTGCCCGTGATTGTTGGAGCGGACGTCCTAAGTCCGAGAGGAGGCCGGGAGCCACTTATGAAGAGAAGGGAAAGGCGGTGGAGTCGACCGCATCCCATTATGCTCCGGCCCAACCAAGGGTCTACAATCTTGGCCAACAGGAGGCCATTAAACAAGCTGATGTGGTGACAGGTACGGTTTAATTTATAGCAAGTCAATTTCTTTATATGCTTGTTATGCACATGTTACCTTACCACTACTTGTTTAGGATTCGTATTGATTTGTGAAAATCCGGCACGAGCACTCTTCGATACGGGAGCCTCACACTCCTTCTTGTCCGAAGGATTTATATCACGCATCGGAGTCCCTTCTTCGATGGCGAAGGATAAGTTGGATGTGTTGTTGCCCAATGGGTGTTCGATGCGAGCGGATAGGATCTGCAATGTTAAGATTCGTATTGGGGAGCAGGAGTTCGACCTGCGAGCGTCTTTACTTCCGTTAGTGGAGTTCGACGTCATATTTGGCATGGACTGGCTCTCGGAGCAGCAGGCCCATATAGATTGCGGTAGCAAGGAAGTCAAGCTGGGAGTGAGTCGTGAGACGACGTTTACGGGCTTAAAGGGGTCGAGCAAGACATTGATGTCTGCTCTTCAGGTGGTGAAGGCGGTTCGTGCCGGAGCAGAACTGTTCTTTACACTAGTGGAGGCTGCAAAGCCGAAGCCCGCTTTGGATTGTATTTCAGTGGTATCGGAATACCCTGATGTGTTCCCCGCAGATCTTCCTGGAGCCCCGCCTCAGCGGGAGATAGATTTTACGATCGAGCTAGTGCCAGGTGCAAAGCCTGTGTCACGATCTCCATATCGGCTAGCGCCTAAGGAAATGGCGGAGCTGAAAGTTCAACTGCAAGAGTTGTTGGAGCAAGGGTATGTGCGCCCGAGTTCTTCGCCTTGGAGCGCACCGGTCCTCTTTGTTAAGAAGAAGGACGGAAGCTTGAGGCTATATATTGATTATCGGGAGCTAAACAAGCTGACGGAGAAGAACAAGTACCCAATCCCTAGGATTGATGATCTCTTTGATCAGTTAGTCGGGTCGACGGTGTATTCGAAGTTAGATCTCAAGGCTGGGTACTATCAGCTGCGGATAAGGGAGAGTGATATCCCGAAGACAGCGTTTAGTACGAGGTACGGGCATTATAAGTTTACGGTCATGCCGTTTGGGCTGACTAATGCGCCGTCAGTATTCATGGATTTGATGAACAGGACGTTCAGGGAGTACTTGGACCATTTCGTGATCGTCTTCATCGACGATATTTTGGTGTACTCTCAAAGTGAGGAAGATCACTTCAAGCATCTTCATTTGGTGTTGGAGACGCTAAGGAGAAATCAGTTGTATGCCAAGTTCTCGAAGTGCGAGTTTTGGCTATCCTCAGTGGCGTTCCTCGGGCATATAGTGAGTGGAGAGGGTATTGCGGTGGATCCGGCGAAGATTGTTGCGATACGGGAGTGGCCTGAGCTTGCTACGGTAGCAGAAGTCCGGAGCTTTTTGGGGCTTGCCGGTTATTATAGGCGCTTCGTAGAGAACTTCTCGCGGATAGCGCTACCTCTCACTACTTTGACGAGGAAGGAGCATAAGTTCGTTTGGACGCCGGAGTGCGCGCGAGCTTTTGAGGAATTGAAGTGTCGGTTGACCACGGCGCCTGTGCTGAGTTCGCCATGTGGAACCGAAGGCTATGAGATATATAGCGATGCTTCGGGCAGCGGTTTGGGTTGCGTGCTACTGCAGCACGGAAGCGTGATAGCTTATGGCTCGAGACAGCTAAAAGTGCACGAGAGGAATTATCCGGTCCATGACTTGGAGTTAGCGGCCGTGATTTTTGCCTTGAAGCTGTGGAGACACTATTTGTACGGTGTGAAGATTGATATCTACACCGATCACAAGAGCCTAAAGTACCTGATAGATCAGAAGGATCTGAATATGCGGCAGCGTAGGTGGATGGAGTTCCTGGGGGACTATACATTCAAGATCCACTACGTGCCTGGCAAAGGGAATGCGGTTGCGGACGCGTTGAGTCGCCGAGCCCCAGCTCAAGCCAATTGGCTATCGGTGCACGATGAGCGGTTGGTGCGGGAGTTGGAGGCGTTGGAGATTGTTTGTGTGGACAGACAATCAAGTGCTGAAGCAGTTCTGAATTGGACTGAAGTCCAATATGACCTGGCTGATCGGATTCGGCAGGCTTTGGATATGGATGCTCATATGAAGCAGTTCATGATAGAGGCTCTGGATGGGTCAAATTCCCAATTCGTCGTGGAGGACGGATTGCTTTGGAAAGACGGTCGTCTGTGCGTCCCAAGTGTGGGCAATTTACGGGTGGAGTTGTTGTACGAGGCACATCATACCAAGTACTCGATTCACCCGGGGAGCACGAAGATGTACCGCGATGTGAAGAAACTGTTTTGGTGGCCGGGTTTGAAAAAGGATGTGGCGCTATACGTAGCGAAGTGCCAAACCTGCGCCTTGGTAAAGGCGGAGTGCCAAAAGCCGGGAGGATTTCTTAAGTCCTTGCCTATTCCGGAGTGGAAATTCGACGACATCTCCATGGACTTTGTGCACGGTTTGCCAAGGTCGCAAAAGGGAAACGACGCCATTTGGGTGGTTGTTGATCGATTAACGAAGGTGTCGCATTTTATTCCGCATAGGAAGGACGATCCGGTGGAGAAGCTGGCAAAGCTTTATGTGGATAATATAGTACGGCTTCATGGTGTGCCCCGCAGCATCGTGAGTGACCGAGATGGGCGGTTCACGTCCAATGATTGGAGGCTGGTGCAGCAAATGTTGGGAACTAAGTTGAAGTTCAGCACAGCCTTCCATCCGCAAACGGATGGGCAGACCGAGAGGGTCAATAGAACCATGGAAGACATGCTTCGCATGTGTGTCTTGGATTTCGGAAAGCAATGGAAAGACCACCTTTATTTGGTGGAGTTCGCAAACAACAACAGCTACCAAGCAAGTATTCAGATGGCGCCCTTCGAGGCCCTATATGGTAGAAGATGTCGCACGTCGTTGTCTTGGATAGAAACGGGTGAGTCAAAGTTGTATAAGCGATCGGAAGTAGAGGGTGCTACTTCTTTGGTGAGAACCATTCGGGAGAGGTTGCTTATTGCTCAGGACCGGCAAACAAAGTACTATAATGCCAAGCACAGGAACGTGGAGTTCGCTGTGGGCGATTATGTATACTTGAAGATCAAGCCATTCAAGGGTGTCTCGCGGGTGCGGTGATTGAAAAAGCTAAGCCCGAGGTACCTTGGACCGTTCGAGGTTCTGGAGCGAGTTGGAGAAGCGGCCTATAGATTGAAGCTTTCAGTGGAGCTAAGTGGTTTACACGATGTATTCCATATTTCGGTGCTTCAGAAGGCGGTGCAAGAGCCTACGCAAGTGATCGCGGTTGATCAAGTGCCGGTGGAAAGTGGGCTAACGACAAAGGTCAAGCCCGTGCGGATTGAGGACTCGGAGGTCAAGCGGCTACGCAATAAAGAGATCAGGATGGTCAAAGTCCGGTGGGACAATTGCGGTCGTGAGGAGCTCTCTTGGGAGCGAGAGCAGACGATGCTTGACGAATATCCGGAGTTGTTCCACTCAGGTACAAATTTTGTTTTTGTACATGTTTTTCCCTTTATGTAATTTCGTGGGCGAAATTCTTTTAAGAGGGGTAGAGTTGTAACGCCCCGAAACTCAAAGGAGCAAAGGGGGACGTTTTGGGCCAGTTTGGGTTCTGGCAGAAGGCACACGGGCGTGTCCCAGGGCGTGTCAAGCGTGTGTCGACACTTAGCCGCGAAGTCGTCGAGTTATACTCGACGATTCGTCGAGAATGGGCACACGGCCTGCGACACGGGCGTGTCGCAGGGCGTGTCGACCCGTGTCGACACTTAGCCGTGAAGTCGTCGAGTTATACTCGACGATTCGTCGAGAATGGGCACACGGCCTGCGACACGGGCGTGTCGCAGGGCGTGTCGACCCGTGTCGACGATCGTCCCGGGGAGTCGTCGAGATTCACTCGACGATCGTCGAGACAAGGAACACGGCCTAGGACACGGGCGTGTCCAAGGCCGTGTCATCAAGTCGTCGATCTTCCCTCGACGAAATGTCCCGTGTACACGGCCTGGGGTCCAGGCGTGTCAATGTGACACGGGCAAGGACACGGGCGTGTCCTAGAATTCGTGCAGTGCTCGGGTTGAAAATGGGGGAAAAATCATGGTGTACACGGCCGGCTACACGGCCGTGTCAGGTGGAACACGGGCGTGTCAGCTCGAACACGGGCGTGTTCGATACCCGTGTGAGGGTCCAGGAGATTCGATTTTGACGGCGAATGCGGCACACGGCCCTGGACACGGGCGTGTGCCAGGCCGTGTTCGGTCCAGATTGGGCATTTCAGCCCCGAATCAAAGCCGTTCGTTTTCTTAGGTTGAGATCCAACGACTGGGGGTTGTTCCTGAGAGGATATACCCGGGTTTTGACTTAGAAAATCCATCACTTTCTTCACTTGTTCTCTTTCTAAACCCTTGGAGAGAGGAGAGCTAAGGCAAGAAGAAGAAGAGCTAGATCCGCCATTGGAGGAGCTTCAGAGCTCCGAATCGCAAGCCGACTCCGGATCCACGGAGGCAACGCAAGTGCGGTGATTTCTATCCGATTACTTTTCGATGGCGCCAAAGAGGAACTCAAGGGTAACGATCCTCATCTTGAGCATGAATCGCTCCTTTTCTTAGCATAGGAAGCCCGCTCTCGCAAGTTTGCGGAGAGTTGGAGGCGTTCCTTCGGGTAGATATGTAAAGTCCCCGTTGTTTAGAGTCCGTATGCGAGAACGGACGTAGGCATTTTGTGTGAAGCCTACCCGGACATGTTAGTCTGGATCGGTGATGTTGCATTGCATAAGGCCGGAGAAGACTCCGTGCTATGGTTTGTTTTTCGGGTTTTCTACGCGGTAGATTGCAGCAGGGAGCCTTGGGGACTAACCCAAAGGTGCACCCGGAAAACTGGGCGGATACGAGATCTTGCCAACTTGGTGGCCTGAGAGCCAACTTGAACATAACGGGGTTATGTGATTTGCGGTAGAATGGGACTCGGTGGAAGTTTGACCCGCGCAAATGGCTTAAATTGTCGTTGCGATGTGAGCACGGGTTAGATGGAACCGTACCCGCTTTATGTCGTTCGGTTAGAGAGACCTAAGGTTACATGTCACTCGCCGTTGGCATAGATGGGAGTCTTCGGCGGTCTATGGCTTTAATTGACGTGACCCAGGCTAGGAAGACAAATTGCTCATAGGTTTGGCCGTCTAAGTGGCGGTGGTGAGTCCGGAATGTTAATGGCTTTAATTGACGTGACATCGACCGGTTCACCGAGAATGTGCCCTGAGTGCACGGGACATGTGGCCGTACGAGCCAACGTCTGTGATGAAATGGCTATGGTTTTATGCATTGCTCGCTTGTGCTAATGAAATGCAGGGAAGGAGCATCGCCGCCCCGAGTTGGGGGCGGGATCGTTATAATTTGGTCAGCATTGCTGACCGTTGCCTTGTTTGCCACCGTGCGGTGGTTTGTTGCTTGCAGGTGCAGCTGGACCAAGCGGTCAATAGCGGGCTAAAGCCCTTTTTGCGAAGCTGGCCCTCGAAGGCCCAAGTGGAAATGTTTTCTGTTTTATTCATGTATGACCGGCCTGCGTGCCGAGGTTTGTAAATCATGTATTATTCAAGTGAAACTTTCTGTAAGGCCTTAAGGCCGATTTTGGGTATTTTGTATACATTCCTAATTTTGTAATAGTGGACATTCGTGCTCTAATACTGGGTTCTTGTTTACAACTTATATAAACTGCTTCCGCTAGAATGCTCTGTGTAGGACGTTGAGATTGGTTGGATGGTTTCCATACATAACCACCCGGTCTGTCTGTGGTATATGGCGTCAGGCCCCGGTCGGACCTACTGCTATATACTATGCGACGAATAGGGGGTGTTACACTGGTTGTCTCCTCATCTTCAGAAGCAGATGTGCTGGCTATCTCTACCCTCTCCTTAGGTAGCTCCTCAACAGCTTGGGGCTTCTCAGGCTCTTGCCTTGCAGTTTCTTCTAGAATTGGCGTTTGCTCCCCCTCAACTGGAGCATTCTCCCCCTCAGCAGCTGTACTTTCTTTTCCAAAGTCTTCTTGATCCAGATTAAGAAATAGATCTTCCATGGTAAATTCTTGTGGAGAATGAGCTGGAGAAACTCTGGGCTCATCTACCACTGAATCAGATACAACTTCAATTTCAACAGATGTGTCTTTCATGACAACATCTGGGACTTGACTATGAATCTGTGGTTGCTGATAAACATCAGACAAATCAGTATCCTCTAAAGGAAAATCTAAAGCATTAAGCTCAGTGATTACCTCTAGAATTATGTTTGTGGCTTGCTCACTCTCAAGAGGAGTGGGCTCTTCCACAACTAGTGGATCCCCCTGGATTTGATCCTGGTGTAAGGGGCTAGATGATGGTAGCTCCCCCTGCCTTTCAGCAACTGCTTGTTGAGCTGGAGTCTTCTCAACAGTCCCTTCTTCATTCTCATCAGGTGTGAAGACCACTTGCTCTTTACTACCAGAGCTGCTAGTGGAAACCTGAGCCACTGGAGCAGTTTTCCTCTTCTTCTTTTGAGGTGATACTTTCTCAGGAATTATCTTCTCAGGGGTTGGCATCTCCTTAGACAACACCCTGTCCCATATGTAGAAGATCCTCATGTTCATTCTTCTCATGTGGTTGATTTTACTACCAGCAGCTTGACTCATTACCTCTGGAATACTTCCAGCAAGGTATAGACTTAAGATCCTGCCCAAGTTGGGCTTCTTCAGGCTTTCCTTGATCTTCTCAAAGATCACTACAGACCAATCAGTTTTCAGATTGAATATTATCCTGGTCATAATGCTGAACATATGGGCAGATACCCTATCATGCCCTCCAGGTTTGCTTAAAATCACTTTGCCAACAATTTCTGACATGAATTTCCCTTGGCTGTTCATGCCTTTTCTATTGAAAACAGATCCAATTTTCATTTTAGAATCTAGTCCACACAAAGTTAGAGCTTCTCTGGTCTTTGAAGCAGTAACTTCATCTTCTTCTTTAGTTCTTGGCAACTGTAGTACTTTCCTCAAACTTTTAGGTGACACCTTCTCCTTTTCACCATGGACCCTGGACTTGATCTTGAATCCAGTGTCGTCTAGGGTTGCTCCATTAAGGAATTCCAGTACTTCCTTCTTCCAGATCTTTGTGGGCTCAGAAACAAGAAATTCTAACCCTGAGTCTGCAACTAGGGTTATCACGTTCTTGATCTCTGGGTCTGCATCCTCAAACGCTTGTCGCACCGGTTCGTAGCCTTCGTTGACGTTCTCCTCAAGCTTTGGCGCCATTAGGGTTTGAATAATGTGAAATGAGATAAGAGAGGTGTCGACACACAAGTTTTGTCTCGAAACTTTTGAAAGTGTGTCGACAGACTAACGCAAAATCCTATTTATACCTTTCTAGGTTTGAAGATGAAAAGGCGGGCAGCTAACTTAAATTGTGTCGACACTGTCGATAAGTGTCGACACTGACTTATAATGTCTCGACACATATGTGTCGACACAAGTTTAGTCAACAGATTATATGTGTCGACACTTGTTTATGTGTCGACACCACATAACTCGACATTTAGTCGAGACTTTACTTAGATAATTCTGAGTAAAATCTAAGTGTCGACACCACCTTGGATGTGTCGACACCTACTTGTCATGTGTCGACACTAATTTTCTGAAGTGTTGACACCAATTTCCTAGATGTGTCGACACCTTTTTCTTGAAGTGTCGACACCACTATTCTGTGTCGACACAGATATCTCTGTGTGTTGACACCTTTTGACTTAGCCATTTCTATAAACTTATTCTAAGTTTATCATACCTAGTTCAATTTTAAACCTATTGAACTTAGTTTCTTCTAAGGGCTTAGTATACATATCAGCTAATTGATTATCAGTTTTAACATATTCTAGTAAAATATCTTCTTTCTCTACATGCTCCCTAAGAAAATGATATTTTATTTCAATATGTTTAGTTCTACTATGAGAAACAGGATTGTGTGCAATTGATATAGCACTTGTAGAATCACAAAAGAGTGGAGTTCTACTTACCTGAATTCCATAGTCCTCAAGCTGATGTTGTATCCATAGAAGTTGAGCACAGCAACTTCCTGCAGCCATATATTCTGACTCTGCAGTGGAGATAGCCACACTTGTTTGCTTTTTGCTATTCCATGAAATCAGTCTTCCACCTAGGAATTGACAGGTTCCAGTAGTGCTTTTTCTGTCTTCTTTGCATCCTGCAAAGTCTGCATCTGAATAACCTGTTAGTTCAAAATACCCATTCCTAGGGTACCAGAGGCCTAGATAAGGAGTGCCCTTTAGATATCTCAATATTCTTTTGACTGCTGTCAAATGAGACACTTTAGGGCAGGCTTGATACCTTGCACAGACACATGTAGCATACATGATATCTGGTCTACTTGCAGTCAAATATAATAGGAAGCCAACTATCCCTCTATACAAAGACTCATCTACAGGTTTCCCTGCATCATCCTTGCTAAGAGACATACTTGACCCCATAGGAGTCTTCATGGTACTGGATGAATCCATACCGTACTTCTTATGAGTTCTAGGGTGAACTTAGACTGGCATATGGATAATCAATTCTCAGTCTGTCTTACTTGGAGACCCAAGAAGAACTTAAGCTCTCCCATACTACTCATCTCAAATTGTCCTTGCATTAGTTTTGCAAACTTTTTGCAAAGACTACTTTCAGTAGACCCAAATATTATGTCATCTACATATATTTGGACTAGTATTACTTTGTCTCTGGATTCCCTAAGGAATAGAGTCTTGTCTATTTTCCCCCTTGTGAACTTATTCTCAATAAGGAAACTAGACAGGGTTTCATACCAAGCCCTAGGGGCTTGCTTTAACCCATATATTGCTTTCCTAAGTCTATAGACATGATTAGGTAAAGTTGAATCAACAAAACCTAATGGCTGTTCCACATAGACTTCCTCTTTAAGATTACCATTCAGAAATGCTGACTTGACATCCATTTGGTAAACTTTGAATCCTTGAAAGGTTGCATAGGCCAGGAATATTCTTATGGCTTCCAGTCTGGCTACTGGAGCAAAGGTTTGATCAAAGTCAATACCTTCTTCCTGCCTATATCCTTTAGCAACCAATCTTGCTTTGTTCTTAATGATGACTCCATGCTCATCCATCTTGTTCCTATAGATCCACTTGGTCCCAATTATGTTATGGTATTTAGGTTTAGGAACAAGCACCCAGACCTTGCACCTCTTGAACTGATTCAGCTCTTCTTGCATTGCTTCAATCCAATGAGGGTCTAGGATGGCTTCTTCAAACTTCTTTGGCTCAATTTGGGACAGAAAACTGGAGTAGATTGCTGCATTCATATTTCTACTCCTTGTTTGTACCCCTTGTCTTGGATCACCAATAATTTGTTCTGCTGGATGATCTCTTAGATTCCTATTGGCTGGAGGTATCCTGACTTCAGGTTGAACTTCTTCAACTTCTTCATCTTGCTGTACTTCTTGTACTTCTTCTGCATTTGGTACATGTAGTACTCCCCCTGGACAGCAGCCACTATCTTCTACTTGCTGTCTTGCAGTAGGTTCTTCTTCTATAGTGAGCTTGTCCATCTTCTTTGTTATACCTGTGGGGCTGCACACACTACTAGACAACTCATTGTTAATAAGTCTAGTTTCATCAAATACTACATGTACAGATTCCTCTACAACTTGAGTAGACAAGTTGTAGACTCTATAAGCCTTATTGTTGTTGCTGTACCCAACAAAAATTCCCTCTTGGGACTTGGCAGCAAACTTAGTCAAGTAAGACTTTCCATTGTTAAGTATAAAGCATTTACAACCAAAGATCCTGAAGTAGGATAGGTTTGGTTTCCTGCCTTTCACAACCTCATAGGGGGTCTTGTTGTGGCTTTTAGTTATGGTAGCCCTATTAATAACATGGCATGCAGTATTCACTGCCTCAGCCCAGAAGTATTCTGGTAGTGATGTATCACTTAATAGGGTCCTACCAGCCTCAATCAAGGTTCTATTCTTCCTTTCAGCAATGCCATTTTGCTGAGGTGTCCTTGGTGAAGAAAACTCTTGAAATATCCCAAATTCTTCACATAGTTTGTCATGCTATCAGACTGAAATTCAGTACCATGGTCACTTCTAATCTTGACCACTGTACTGTCTAGTTCATTCTGAATTTGCTTGATAAAGCTGTAGAAGACACTAGGTGTTTCAGATTTCTGTCTTAGGAAGAACACCCAGGAAAACCTTGAGTAGTCATCTACAACTACAAAGGTATAGACCTTCCTACCTAGGCTGTGAACTGGAATTGGACCAAAGAGATCCATATGCAAGAGGTATAAACACCTCACAGCATCTTTATTTTCAATGCTTCTAAAGGTGGATCTAGTCTGCTTGCCCTTTTGACAAGCTGAGCAAATACCATCTTTAATACACTTAACTTGAGGACCATTCCTCACTAACTCTTTGCTAAAGAGTTTACCAATTATCTTGTAGTTAAGATGGGCTAGCCTCTTGTGCCATTTGACACAATGAGAGACTGTCTCATCAGCTACAAGACATACTGGAGAACCATTGTTCTCAACCATAATGTCTAAGCAATAGACATTCCTTTTTCTATAACCAGTCAAAATGATCTCTTGATCATTTGACCTCCTGATATGACAACCATCTTTCACAAAAGAGATGTCATATCCTACATCACTCAATTGACTTATACTAATAAGGTTATGTTTCAAACCTTTAACATAGGCCACTTGAGTGATTGTAATAAAGGAGTTAGATATGTTACCAAAACCCTTGATGATTTCTTTTTCAGAACCACCAAAGGTGACTTTTGGACCATCCTTGGTGGGTGTGTAGTCCTTTAGTAAACCCCTTGTTCCAGTCATATGTCTGGAACATCCACTGCCCAAGTACCATATTGGGGCATGGCCACTTGGACTCACCTGCAAAACAGATTAGTGAACCTTAGAACCCAAAGAATTCTTGGGTCCTTGGTACTGGTTAGTTTGCTTCCTAACAAAGCTACCTGCAGGCTTTCCAACAGGCAGTTTGCTACTCACTTTGGCACTAGCATTGTGCCAACAGTCCATTGCAAAGTGGCCTACCTTGCCACAGCATCAACACTCAAACTTATTGTACCTTTGCTTAGGTACTGTCTTTGCTGTTTTATCTACAGCTAACTTGTTGAGAGTTGGGGCTTTGCCCTTGGACTTGGACTTGGACTGAACAGTCCTAGCAGGTTTTGAAAACCCCAGTCCAGCTTTACCTTTTTGATGAACAAATTCATCAATTAAGGGAAGAACAGACTTTGGTTTTGAAAACCTAGCAACTAAGTCTTTCTCCTTCTGAAGATTAATCTCCAGACTCTTAATTTAATCATTTTTAAATGATATAGTCCCCATCTGAATCACAGTTATATGCTTCAGTCTGGCTATCTCATTAAGCTTTTGATCAAATAACTTCTCAAAATTAGTTGCAGCAGCTTTGAGATTAGCAATTTCCTTTGCCTGACTTTTGGCTAGGAACTTGCTCTTCTTATAAGCTTGCAACAGAACTTTATATTCATCTATCAACTAATGAATATCCTCTTCAGACTCAGATGCACTCTCATCACTTGATGATGATGAATCTGATTCTGTACTGGCACAAGAAATTGAACTAAAAGAACAATGTTGTACCTTACTAGGTCCTGGCTGCTCCAGGATTTTGTCACTTTCTATCAATGCCATTAGTCCTTGGCACTGACTGTCCTCTTGTTCATATATAGAGTTCATGATCTGAATGAACTCTTCTTCTTCTTCCTCAGCAAACAGTCTTATATATGCCTCAGCATCTGACTCAGTTTCTGATGAAGAAATATCTAACAGGCCCTTGTCCTTTTTGGCAACAAAATACTTTTCCTTCTTGCCCTTGTATTGAGTCCTTTTCTTGTCACTAGACTCCTTCCTTTTTTCTGGACAATCTGCAACAACATGGCCTTGTCTATTACAGTAATAGCATACTATTTTTGAAAGAGTTGCCTTGCTAGACTTAGGCTTTTTCCTGTCTTTCTTTGAAGACTTTTTATTCTGATAATAGTCTTCTTTTCCCTGTGAAGTAGATGGCCTAGTCCTCCACTGTTTCTTCTTTAAGAACTTCTGGAAATGTCTTGTAAAGGCAGCAAAGTCCTCATCACTTTCACTGCTTTCAGACTTTCTACTTGCTGACTCATCTGATTCAGTTTCAGCAACCTTTGGAGGTGGAGTTGGTGACTTACTCCTGTACTTTCTGGGGGCTTCTGTTTTGAAGGCCACTGTCCTTTCTTTATGTTCACTTCTTGTTGATTTCTCCTCTTCTTTCCTCACCATTAACTGCATTTCATAGGACAACAGTTTGCCAAATAGTGTTGGTGGAGGAATTTCTCCCAACTTTGCCATTTCCCTAATGACACAGATCTTGGTGTCCCAATCTTTTGTTAGGGACCTTAGAAACTTATCATTGAGTTCATAATTACTGAACTCTCTGCCATAGGACATGAGTTCATTCACAATCCTGTAGAACTTCTTATAGCACTCAGTTATGCTATCAGCCTTACCTTGTCTAAAACTTTCATATTCTTGGTTTAGCAAGGATTTTCTGTCTTGCCTCACTTCTTCAGAACCCTCCATGTACACAATAAGAGTATCACACATTTCTTTAGCTGTCTTACAGTGTATCAGATTCTGAAAAGTTGCATCATCTATGACACTCACTATGATGTTCTGAGCCCTCTTATCCATAGTGGCTAGAACAATTTCATCCTTTGTCATTTCAGAGAAATCCTTAGGTGTTCTCTGATTTGCATCTAAGACTGACACCTTCATGGGCACATATGGCCCTTCTTTTACTGTGATATAAATCCTAGGGTATGAGGCTTCCATAAACAGTCTCACCCTTTCCTTCCAGATACCAAAGATCTCTTTTCTACATATGGGTAACTTCATGGATCCCAATTCCTTGTGATTCTCAGTGGAACCCATGGTTCTTGATTTTCTTGATTCTGTAATTGACTTAGACTGAATCTGCCAACAGGATCTACTCAGACAGTTATGTCCCTTTTTGAGGAACCTCGTTCTGATACCACTTGAAAGATATTGTACCTAAACACCTAGAGCGGGGGGGGGGGGGGGGGGGTGAATAGGTGACTTGAATCTTTTTAACTTTTTATGGCAGAATACAGAATCTAATACAGAATACTAGCTACTTTATCTCAGCACACATTCAGCAATCACAGAATATCATAGCACACAGTAGACACACAGTTTTATAGTGGTTCCCCAAGGTTTGGGTACATCCACTTCCCCCTTCACCTATCTAGCAGTGTACTAGATTCAGCCAAACTCCTCCACTATCTCAGAACCCAAAACAGGTTCCTACACCTCAGGCCCAAGACCCTACAACTCAGCTTCTTCAAAAAGCCTACCCTCAGCCACCAAGGCCTACAATCAGCCACCAAGGCCTACACTCAGAGATTTCAATCTCTTACACTCAGGCACTCAAGCCCTACACTCAGCCTTTATAATTACAGGCTTACAAGACTCAGATCCCTAAGGATCCTACAAGATAAAATGAATACAAATATTGTAACTCAACAACTTAGAGTAAAGAGAGAAGTGTTGTGAGTTTCTTGATGAGTTCTTGGAAGAACTCAGCTGAAATCAATCTGACTTGGCTTTCTTCAAAGCTTCTTGAATGTAGAACACAATAAGATTGACCTCTTCAGCAGTTGATCCTTGATCTCTGCTACTTAAGATTCAGAATAAATCTGAACCCTTCTTCTCAGTCTGGTTCAAAATGACTGATTTCTTAGATGGAGCTCTCTCTCTCCAACTTATTAGATCTGCACTTGATTCTTCAAGGAATAGCTAGATCTTCTTTGTATATTGATCACTTGGACTTGTGTTTAATCTTTTTAATCTCAACAACAGTTTTTGTAGACTGTATAGGCCTATTTATAGGCCTTCTTCATGGTAACCGACTGCTCCGGTTCATAACAGATTTCTGACAACTCTGACAGGTGCTGTAGACCGGCTGGAATGGCAGCTGTCAAGTCATCCAGTCAGTTCTTGAAAATTCTGTAACTGTCTAGAAGTGTCGAGACTATCTGTCTTTAAGTGTCGACACTTATAGACCAAGTGTCGACACAAGTTGTCTAAGTGTCGACACTACTCTACAAGGTGTCGACACAACTCCTTGTGTTGTAGATTTTATATCTCGACACTGCTTCTTCTTCATGTGTCGACACTGATAATGTGTGTCGACACAAGTCCTTGTACTTCAGTATTTTGCTGAATTCTTCTAAGTCTCGACACAACACCTTTGTGTCGACACATCTTCATGTGTTGAACTCGCTGAGTGTCGACACTTCTTCTTGGTGTCGACACATGTCTTCAGTGTTGATACTTGCTGAGTGTCGACACATTGCTCTGGGTGTCGACACATTCTTCTTCTGTCGAGACTCTGGCTGAGTGTCGACACAACTCCTTTGTGTCGACACTTGTACTTAGAATATTCTTGAACTTTGCTAAGTGTCGACACAGCTCCTTGTGTCGACACTTTCTTCAAGTGTTGAGTCTTCAGCTAAGTGTCGACACATTCTTTCTTGTGTTGACACTTTCTTCAAGTGTTGAGTCTTCTGCTGAGTTTCGACACATCTCCTTGTGTCGACACTTATACTTAGTCTCTGCTGACTTTTGCTGAGTGTCAACACAGCCTCCAAGTGTCGACACTTTTTGATGTAGATACAGTTTCACTGGGTGTCGACACAACTGCTAAGTGTCGACACTGCTTCACTGCACTTTTCTTCACTGAGTGTCGACACAGCTCCTTGTGTCGACACTTTCTGTCTGGTGTCGACTCAGCATCCCTGGTGTCGACACAATGACTCCAAGTGTCGACACTGCTTGCCTGGGTGTCGACACAAGTCTTCTTAAGTGTCGACACTTTGCTCCTTGGTGTCGACAGATGGACTTAGAAACTTTTTCTTCTTTCCTGTAAAAACTTAGCCTGCACAAGTAAACTCAAAACACATCAAATACATTTTGATGTATATCATTGAGTTGGGTGAGGCTTCTTCAAATTAGGTACATTTGAACCAATGTACCCAACATGAAGGAATACTTAGATGATTGATGGTCAGTGGGAACTTTAGGGCGGCATAGGGGCCGGATGACGGGAAGTCTAAAATTGGATAGGGGTTCCCCGATGAAGCCTCTGCAATTGCTCCTACATCTGCTTCTGCTGCTGCTGCGGATCCTTTTCCACAAACTATGACCACCAACACCACAGTTTAGAAAAGGTGTAGAGACCGATGGGCTCCCCGGCAATGACGTTGTAGTGAGAGATTCCATGGTCTCGCATTGATCGCCTAGATTTTCTCTCTCGATTCCAACCAAGGCAGCGAGAACGTCCTGGGGTTTCGGCGGTGAGAAAATAATAGAGGGAAGTTCAGACGGACAAGTCAAAGCAAATTGGACATTGCCGCAGATCTTCTGGAACTGTGTAGGCTGTGCTCGAGGAGAAGTTGGGGAAGGCAAGAAAAGTGAAGCGCTTGTTATTGTTATTGGGAATAATTACTGGAAATAATTGCCGGGATTTGAATCACTGGCATTTGCAACTATTGTCAATTAGTATGTAATTATATTGCTTTTATTATTTTCAATTAGCATGTAATTATATTGCTTTTATTATTTTCAATTAGCATGATTTAGATAAGACATGATTCCATCCTTGTACTAGTGTATATACATAAACTGTGGATCAATAATAAAGGGCAATTAATTTTTGCTCAATCATCCTCACAGCTTCATCTCATCGCATATTCTTATTTATGGTATCAGAGGGAGGTTACACATGGATTGACTGATATCCTTCATTGCCGGAGACAAGAGCAAAGACGTCATGGCGGGAGACAAGAGCAAAGACGTCATGATGAGAGACGAGCAAAGACGTCATGGCGGGAGACAAGAGCAAAGTCGGTGTTGTTGAAATGAAGTTGAGGAAGACAATCTCGCCATATGACATGACGGCAAACGACAATCCCGGAAGTCTGCTCACCTCACACATGCTCAACTGAGGGGAGAAAACTACGATGAATGGGCTCGCTCTCTAAGAACTGCGTTGAGAGCAAGAAAGAAATTTGGTTTCATGGATGGAACAATTGTGCGTCCTGATGAGAAATCATTGGAGCTCGAAGATTGGTGGACCAACAACTCGTTGCTAGTTTCATGGATAATGAATGCCATTGAACCCACGTTACGCTCAACAATGTCACATATGTAGGTGGCAAAAGACCTATGAGAAGACATAAAGGAGTGCTTCTCAGTGGCAAATGGGTCACATATACAATAACTAAAAGCTGAGATCGCTGAATGTAAACAGAGAGGTATACCCATCGTTGCTTACTGTGGAAAGGTGAAAAAACTGTGGGAAGAATTGGCAATTCATGAGCAAAGGCCAACATGCAAGTGTGGATTGTGTACTTGTAATCTTGGATCTTTGCTGGAAAAGAATCGTGAAGAAGTTAAATTCACCAATTTCTAATGGGACTTGATGAAACAGTTTATGGCACAGTGTGATCAAATTTACTAGCCCAAGATCCTTTGCCAAGTTTGAATAAAATTTATTCAATCTTGGTGAAAGAAGCACGTGTGCACACCGTGACTCATGGAAAGGAAGAGCACAATGAAGTGATAAGCTTTGCTGTGCAGACTGGAAATAAATTTCGCTACAAAGGAGAAGAAAGAAATTGGAATACGTTGTGCAACACTTGCAACCACTCAGGACGTGAATCGAAAAACTGTTTTCAGTTGATTGGCTATCCATATTGGTGGGGAGAACGACCGCGTGGAAATGGACGAGGAACTGGGCGTGGAAAAGGACACCAAAAAATGAGGTCTATTGGGAGAGGACGTGGCGGAATGGCTCGCGCTAATGCTGCACAAACCTCCACCCATGGGATGGAAGTTGACACCATCATAACAGATGCAAACAAATTATTTCAAAAGTGCTAATTATGAATACAATTTTTCTCTATAGAACAAGAGACAAAGACTTATGAAAAATACAATTTACTTTTGATTTTGCCGGTCCTTCTACCAAGAACTGGCAGGCTAAAACGTATCTCTCCCTAGATCTTGCTACTAGCCTCCCCTAGATCTAACCATGATCTAGACGCTGCACACTATGCAATGATTTCTCCATAAGCCGCACAAGTACTTGGACGCCACGGACAAGGCGGCTATTCTCTCCTTAGCCACGTAAGGACTAAGACGCCACACACAAGGCGGCGATTTACTCTCTCGATTACAATAGGAATTTTGAACTAGACAAAATGAAAACTTCAGAATTAAAAACTCCCTCTAAATGACACACTGAAGATGCTGACGAATCCTTGCAAGGGTTGGTTCGAATGTCGTGTACGTGCCATCGATCTTTTGCACTTTGACATTCTTGAGAGTAAGGAGTAATTCTGGATGCTTGAGCTCTCTGGATCGGACGAACAAGAAGGAACACTCTAGGTAATAAAATATTGTGATCTCCATAGAAAATTAAATTGATTTTATATTTTAGCGATAACACCTGGCGACACTGGGTATCACCAACTGGCGATATCAGTACCGGCTGCCACGTGTCCCACGTATTTCTCATTTTCACATCTCAATCGGTCATGGTCAATCATGGACTGTCTCCGATTGGCGATATCTACTATCATCGGGCAACAGTGACAGAAACTGCCAGCCGTGTGGAGATAGTGAGGAAATCGCTCATTCCACTATCGCCTGTTGGAGATACCCAATGTCGCCTGACAATATCTCCTGAGCTCATCTGTTCTGACCTGAATCAACACCCAAATGTCATTAGAGTTAGATATGTGATATCTGCACACCATAAATACCTAATGATCAAATACAAACATGCATTGTTATTAGCAATCCAAGAAGCGTGGAACGCATGCTCCAACAAGGCTCGAGATTATTGCGTTAGACCTTCGAAGATATAGAAAAAGATAGGTGCGTTTGTTGGGTATTGTATCCACAATAGCCTTAATTTGAAGGAGTGTCCCTTGAACTAAGTTGAGTTGATGTTGTATTTCATGTTAGTTCGAGTTGTGTGTAGTGCATGTCTTTATTATTAAGTATAAACCATTATCAGGTTACAATGAGTCTTCAAACATAGTTCTGTGCAATGTAATCCTTCATTGTATAGAAAATCGTGTTGACCTATGTGTAATCTCTCTAATGGGGTATAATTTATCTAACATTACAAAGGATATCACTGTTCAAAAGTTGCAGATTTTGTCTAAGGCAAATTCATCGAGTGATCTTAGGAGTACTTGAGAGATCACCGAGAACTACTGTACATCATGACTAAGTATAATTCGTCGAGTACTCAAGTGAATTAGTCGAGTACTTATGTCAGTACTCGTGAAATTCATTGAGTCCTCTCGAGAAGTAAAGTGAACTACTTTAATGTTATAGAGAAAGTTAGTGTTAGCCGTGTTCAAGTAAAATTTGTCGTGTACTCAAGTAAATTCGTCAAGTACTCTTGAGATCTTTTAGCTAATTCGTCGAAAGGTCTCGTGAAGTCCAAACATCTCTCGCAAGCTCTCACCTAAGTTGTTTTGACAGGTTCATCAAGTGGTCTGGAGAGTTCACGTGATGTCCCGATGAATTTGGAATTAAGTAAATTTTCATTCTATTTCGTTCTCGTTTTTATGGCTTTCCAAAATTAGGGCTTCCACCATGTACTGTACACGTGGACGGTATAACAAAGTTCAAAATTGAGCCGTTAGTGAGGAATTGTCTATAAATAGTCATGGATTATTTTATAATAACCTAATCGTGATCTAATTGCAAATTGCCATAAATGATCGGAGTTTCAAAAACATTTTCACGAAAATCTCTATCGTCGACAACTCTTCTGATCAACAATTCCTCCCACAAGAAAAGCTTCAATTGATCTCATGTTCTCATAGTCTTTTAGAATACTTCCAGAGATTCATTTAACGCTTAGTTTAGATCTATCTTCAAGCAATCCTATTCTTCTTCATCGAGATTTGAGTTAAAGCTTTCAAGCAAAGAATAAGGGTTGTTTGCCAGGGTTGTTTTCCAGATCTGAAGAAAATCGCCTAAGAGTTTTAAGAAAATTGTTTACAATCCATTTGTTTGTGTAAATCTTTTTATACCTTGTAGGAAGTTGTTGCCTCCGAGTTTTTGAAGACCTTTTTGAAGGGTCGAGTTTAGGGAAAGTTGTTCTCCAAGATTGGAAGCATTGTATTGTCCGGGTGTAAGATTATTTAACTTTATATTTGGTGAAGTAGGAGATTCTAGCCACAAGAGGTAGATAGGCGAGGCGAGACAGTGGACTTACCCATTTTAGAGAACCACTATAAGTCCTTGTGTCTGTGCTATGTTTATTCTCTTGTTCTATGCGCTTTATTTTTACTAGATTTTTATTCCTCTATAAGCCGTAGGATTCACCTACTCACCCCCTCTAGTTGATTTAGGTTGCCAACTAGATACTTTCCGTGTCATATATGGAGAAAGGGAAGACGGTGGAGTCAGTTGCATCCTATTATATTGTAGCTCAACCTCGAGTATATAATTTTGGCCAGTAAGAGTCCATCAAATAGAGCGATGTGGTGACATGTACGATTTAGTATATAACTTTTACTGCTTTATATACTTGATACATTGTGCATTTATTGTATAATGTGTTTTTATTAGGCTTTGTTCTAATTCTTGACTATTTGGGCGAGGACACTATATAATACAGGGGCTTCTTACACCTTTCTATCTGAGGACTTCACATTGCATGTTGGAGTGTCTTACGTCATATCGAAAGATGGATTTGATGTGTTGCTACTAAATGGGTGCTTGATAAGTGTAGATATAGTTTGTTGTGCTAAGCCGCAGATAGGATGTCATGAGTTTAGATTAGAAGCATTAATGTTGCTGAAATTAGAGTTTGATGTGATCTTTGGCATGTAATGGCTTTTAGAGAAGCATGCATACATTGAATGCAATTCAAAGGAAATCACACTAGGGCAAAACACCAAATGTGAGACTAAGTTTGATGGTATGCAAGGATCGAGTAAGATATTAATGTCTGCTCTCCAAAGGGTCAATGCGGTTCAAAAAGGCATAGATTTAATCTTCATGTTGTTGGAGTCTTTAGAGACTAAGCCCAGTTTGAGTGATGTTCCTATAGTATCAGAGTTTAATTTGTATTTCCAAAATATCTCCCAAAAGTTCTGTCTTAGTAAGAGATCGACTTCACTATTGATTTGGTGTCAAGTGTGAAACCTATGACACGCTCGCCGTACCATATAATGCCAAAAAAGATTGCAGAATTGAAGGTTCAGTTAGAAGAGTTACTAGAGCAACGTTATATATGTCCAAGTTCATCTCCTTGGAGTGCACCAATCCTCTTTGTGAAGATGTAGGACGAAATCTTGCATCTATGTATAGACTATCATGAAACGAATAAGCTGGCGAAGAAGAACAAGTATCCAATCCTGAGAATCGATGATTTATTTGATCAACTATGTACTTGAAGCTAGATTTGAAGTCTAGTTATTATCAATTGAGGAATAAGGAAAGTGATATGCACAAGACAATATTTAGTACGCTCTATAGGCATTATGGGTTCATAATGATGCCATTTGGGCTGACGAATGCGCCATCGGTATTCATGGATCTGATGAACAAAACCTTTCCTGAGTACTTAGACCGATTTGTGATAGTCTTTATAGATATATACTGGTGGACTCTCAATCATAAGAAGAACATGCAGACCAATTGCATGTTATTTTGGATACCCTAAGGAGGAGCTAGCTCTATATCAAGTTTGCTAAGTGTGAGTTTTGGCAGACATCAGTGACATTCCTTAGTCATATGGTTAGTAAAGAGGGTATTGTTGTGGATCCGGTGAAGATTGTTGCGATACAGGGTGACCTATTTTGACTATTGTAGTAGAAGTCAGGAGTTTCTTAGGACATGATGGCTACTATAGGCACTTTGTAGAGAACTTCTTGAGGATAACTTTATCACTCACAACCATGACAAGGAAGGACCAGAAGTTCATTTGGACGCTGGCGTGCGCACGAGCTTTTGAAGAGACATCTAACCATGTTATCATTATTGTGTTCTGCATGTGGTGTAGAAGGTTATGAGATATACAGTGACGCCTCACGGAGCAGCTTAGGCTACGGTCTTCTTCAGATCAGAAAGTTTATAACGTATGTCTTTCACCGGAAGAAGGTGTGTGAGAGGAATTATTCAGTTCATGACTTGGAAATGGCGGCCATGATATTCACTCTTAAGCTTTGGTGACATTACTTGTATAGCATGAATATTAATATCTTTATAGACCACAAGATCCTGAAATACCTATAGAATCAGAAAGATCTAAATATGCGACATAGGAGGTGGATGGAGTTCTTTGGGAACTACACCTTCGAGATTCATTGTACTCCCGAGAAGGGCTCCAATACATGCAAATTACTGGATGAGTTGATGTACGCGGCTTATTTTACCAAGAACTCGATCCACCAAGGGAGCACAGAGATGTTCAAATACATGAAGAAGATATTTCGGTGGTTAGGTTTGAAGAAAGACATAGTTCGATATGTGGCAAAGTGTCACACTTGCTCACTTGTGAAGGAAGAATGTCAGAATCCTCAAGTTGTTACCAATTCTGGAATGAAATTTTTATGATATTTTGATGGATTTCGTGCATGTCTTGCCGAGATCGCAGCTCGGGAATGATGCCATTTAGGTGATCGTAGACCATTTGAGGAAGGTATCACACTTTATTATAAACCAAAGGGACGATCTAGTGGAAAAATTAGCAAAGCTCTATGATGATAATATCGTACGATTAAACGATGTGCCCCGCAGCATTGTAAGTGACCGAGATGGATGCTTCACATCGAATGACTGGAGGCTAATCCACCATCTTTTGGGGTAACAAGATGAAGTTCAGTATGGACTTTCATATAGCGCCATTCGAGGCCCTTTGCGGTGGGAAGTGTCATACTCCCTTGGCTTGGGCAAAACGGGCTAAACGAAGTTGTTTAAGTCAAAAGATGCCGATGATGCAAATTTGATGATACAAACAATCTAGGGGCGATTGTTAATCACTCATGATAGACAGGCTAAATTATACAAGACAACGTATCGGGAAGTTAAGTTCGTTGTTGGCGATTGGGTTTATCTTAAAATCAAACCTTTCAATGGCGTGTCAAGGATTCGAGGTCTGACAAAGCTAAGTTCGAGATACCTTGGTCTGTTTGAAATAGTAGAGCATGTTGGTTAAGCTGCATGTTGGCTTGCTCTTTCAACAAAATTAAGCAGTTTACATTATGTGATTCACTTATAGATGCTAAGGAAGGTTGTGCAAGAGCTTATACAAGTAGTTGTTGTGGATCAGGTATCAGTTGATAGTGGGTCGAAGATGAAAGTCAAGCCAATTTATATCGAAGACATAGAGGTCAAGCAGTTGTGGAACAAAGTGGCCAGAATGGTCAAGGTCCATCGAGAAAATTGTGGTTGCGAGGAACATTCATGTGAGTGCGAGCAAACCATGTTTGAGGAATTCTGCAAGCTGTTCCATTGAGGTGCATTTTGTGTATTATGTACTTTTATTGGTTTTTTCTTCACTGTAAAATTTTGGGACAAAATTTCTAAAAGTAAGGAAGATTTTTAACACTCCAGTTTTCTGACCATTGAAAAACAACAATTATGACTTTTGGAGCAATCACTGCAGATAGTGATATTGCCCGACAATAATGTGCCATGTGGCAGGCAACCACGTATCAGGTGGTCATACGATGGTTGATGAGTGGACCTGATTTGGCCAAGCAGCCACCGCCTGAGATATCACTTGACGATAGAGATATCGCCCGATGATAGAGTTTAATCAGATCTCTCAAAATAAATCAGACCATCAATTCCTTTTGGCTTGGAGATCAGGTGGTTGGGATTACTCCTATGGTTATTAAGCGGTTGATGAGATTCCACTTTTCATGTTCTCTCCTTCTCACTCTCTCTCTTTAACATAAGAAAAAAAAAGAGGAAGGAGGAAAGGAGAAAAGAAAGAAGGAGGAAGGAGAGGGATGGAAGCTTCCTTTGGATGAGCTTTAGCGCTTGAAATTGTGAGCCAATGATAGATCTGTGGAGAGGAAGGTGCTATAAACCCTTTTATCCCGATCAACTACAAATTCATAGCTTTGAAATGATCTTCAAGGGCAACGATTCTACTTTTGAATGCTAGGACATGCTAAACCTTTTGTTTGACATAATTGAAATTATATATACTTCCATACTGCTTGCTTGCAGTGAAGGAGTATCACTGCTATAGGAATAGGGTAGGGTTGTTGTAATTTTGGTAAGCTAAAGTTGATATGTGTTTTGTTTTGCAACGACTTTGTGGAACATACTTGTGCAGGTGCTAGCTAACCAAGTGGAAAATAGCGAGCTGAAGCCCTTTTGCTGTGCTGGCCCTCGAAGGCCCAAGTGATATGTTTACTGCTCTCATGTATTTCCGACCTGCATGCCAATGTATGTAAATTACCTTGGTGTGTAAACATTAATGCAGTTTGTAAGGCCTTAAGGCAAAATTTTATGTTTTCTCATTCCTACAATTATTTATACAGTGGACATTCCTGTTTTTTGAGTTATAGTTTTTTTAAATGCCCCTACTAGTTGTGAACTCTGTGTTAGGTTCCGTTGATGTTTTGTTTCTTTTTGTAACCACATTGTCTGTTCATTTAATATGGCGTGGGCCCCGAGTAGACCTTATATTATATTCTTTGTGATGGCATAGTGTTACACAGTGTTCAGATCTCCCAAAATGAGAGTCCGACCTCTCCCAAACAGAGAGTTCAGATCTTCTAAAAGGAGACTCCAACCTCTCCTAAATAGAGTGTTAGGATATCCCAAATAGAGTGTTTGGAATTCCCAAAAGCAGAATCTGATCTCTCCAAACAGCTAGTAGGTTCTACCCTCGTCATATCTGGGGCCTTATGCCTGTAACCTTTTACTGCACAGGTTTGAATGTTCTCCCTTCACCACCACAATCAGTGACATCTCCCCAGCTCGATTTTTAATCTTTCACTACCTGACTAGAAAAGCTCGCCCTTCGACCTGGTAGTAGGTTAGGATGTCAACTGGGTCTCATCCTCCAGCCACAAACATCCAAAAAGGAGATCGTAGTCACGTGCCAGGTGACAGGTCCAACACCATGCAAGCTCAACCAACACAGAAACATAAGTATACACAAAAGAAATCTACAATCAAAGATGTGATGCAAAAAAGGGCGTCCAAAGCGCCCTAACGATACGCAAACCACTACAAAATGTAGGAATACCAAGTACAAAGGTACCCGATGACAAAACACTAATGTGCAAAGATACAACAGAGGCAAAGCTACACCTCTCTAGCAACACCAAAAATCGGAATCAATGCCCAAATCCATATCCTTAGATAGATCCTATAGAAGGAGGCCGACTATATCCTAATGATGAATCAATGCCACTATATGGGGATCTTCATCTCCAATTTTACAGGTATCCCATACCTTTTCCTCCAAAATACGACTTACTCCAAGGGAATTGTCACGCGTAGGATTTCCTTTTCAGGAATCATCCCGTGCAGGGTTTCCTATGCGAGATTCCCCGCACAAGCCATCCTAGGCGAGAAAATGTCGTACTAGATTACCAACTAATGGGTACTTCACCCATTGGCTGGCAGGGGCGCTAACCATGTCAGCACCCCTTTAGGCACTGACTTGGTCATCACACTATACAGCTTCCCTATTGTGAAGTGTTTTGTACTCCTCAATAGGGGATGCACACAACAATTACCGTTCACATCCTAACATGGGAGTTGCATGGCAATTGACGCAACAGACGCGCATGAGTTTTGCCACGTGTCTCTACTCTGCCATTTCCAAAACCTCCCGACATTATCTGCATTCATCCCGATGACCGTGTCAACCTCACAACGCTCTACATACGTCGTCATGCTCGACACTATTACCTCACCATATATCATTATCTATCAACATCCATTCATCGGTATCCACCATCCAGCCTTTGCCGCCGAGTGACTTTTGCTTGCCCTCCTGCTATGAAGATGGCCTTCACTCGGCCGCCTGCTGTAAGGCCAACCTCCATCATCCGGCCTACACTATCGGATGACTTCATCCCGGCCATCTTCCATGAGGCAGCCCTCCCGACCGACTGTCTAGCCAGCATCCTTGGTTTGCTGCCCGGTCATCCCTTGTCGGTCGAGCATACACAACTGGTCCATCCCCCCACCGGCCAGCCCTCTGTTGTCTAATCATCCTCACACAATATCTGCCATCTGATGTGTGGGTAACCACCCTCATACCCACCGACGTAACCACCCATTATGGGTAGGTGCACATAGCCAAAATAATAATCAGTGCGTGCATAGAAAATATTATAAAAATATGTGTAATAAACTATATTAAATTGGTCTACAAATATTAAATTTGTTGGTTATGGTCTGAGGATAATCATGTAACCACCATAACCACCCCTTGGACCTATAAATAAGTCTTCAGTCTCTCCTTCATTTCCGTCCTCTTCTCCAAGGATTTTCTCATACACTCTTCTTTCCCACTCCCCCCTACGTACTCACGCTCCTTCTTTCTCAAGCTCCTCTGTGCGCATGTCCCTCCTCATGCACGTTCCTTTTGTGCACGCTCCTCCTTACATGCATTCCTCTGTGTGCTCGCTCCTCCATGTGCAGGTCCTTTATAACGCCCCCGATTTTTCGATGTTTATTTTAAATTTCTGTAGTGACGTAATAATTTGTTAGGGTGTTACATTGACGCGTAGTTAATGGGTGCCGTTGTTGGAGTGTGATTTTTGCTCATCGAAATCCGAGGTTTTGACTCAGTGGATTTTATTAGGTTGATGTTGGTTGTAACTTCGGGGAATTTTAACCCGAGTTTGGTTTGTAGAATATTAATTTTGACTTCGTCGTTGGTTTTGTAGCATTGGTATTTAGCCTCGGTGCGAATTTCGTAGAAATTCGAGTTGATTCGAGTTTTTGGTCATTTGGACATTTAATTATTATTAATAATAATATTATATTATATATATAAATACTTATAGCTGAAACCCTATTACCTTTCTTCTTCCCAAAGCCGTCGGACCGAAAGCACAGAAGAGAGGAGGCGACAGATATCACGAGGCCTTCGGCCCCCGACTATAGGAGTTCCGGTGCTCAGATTCGTCGTCAGGGGGTAGATCTGGAAAGCTCTCGCCGAGATCTATGCGTTGGTGGTAGGTACTTTTTGGACTACTTCATTCATTGCATATTTCAAGCCAAGTCAATCTATTTTAACTATGTAAAAAGGCTCTTTATATATTAGTATTAAATCTTGAAGTATGCGTATCATGAGTTGTCCAGTTTGGATGTTTATACACATGTAGGAAGTCAATCTATATAAACAAAGTATTTTTTCCACTACGTATATTCATATTTTTCACTTGTGGACTAGTTGATCCACTAAGCCAAGGGATACGACCGTCAAAACATACCTTAAATTATATCTTTCTTAAAAATAACTTGAGGATTTTGTATAAAGTGGTAGGTTTGAGTTCTTGCCTGAGCGTCTGCAATTATCCCCTGCACTGCATGAAATCATGACGCGTGTTTTTCTCTTACTATGATATATTGTTTAAATGCGGATAAAATACAGGTTGTGATAGTTGGTATCAGAGGGATAAGTTGTTTGACAAATGGTCGAACGATTATCTCTGGTTAGTTTTAGTTGTCTTATTCCATTTCAAACACACACCGATATGTCATCAGTACGTCTTGGATGAAGCATGAAAACACACTCATGAGCATGACAAGAATTATAATACGTTGAGTGGTGTTGAATCCACTCAACGCTGCTTTGACTTCACTCAACGTAGTAACTTCCAAAAACTTTTCTAAATAAAATACGTTGAGTGGTGTTGAGTCCACTCAACGCCTCGCATAATTCGTCGAATGGCATTGAGTGGTATAGAGTCCACTCAATGCCTCAACATAATTTGTCGAATGGAGTTGAGTGGTGTTGAGTCCACTCAGTGCCTCAGCTTTATTCGTCGAATGGCGTTGAGTGGCGTTGAGTCCACTCAATGCCTCAACTTTTTCGTCGAATGGCGTTGAGTGGTGTTAAGTACACTCAATGCCATGAGTATAGAAAATCTTTTAAGTACAATTTTGATGAGTGGTGCTGAGTCCACTCAACGCCTCAGTACCCAGAGAGGTTCTAAGTTATTATTCGTCGAATGACGTCGAGTGCTCTCAACGCACTCGACAACTTCAGTTTCTGGAAATATTCTAATTAAAAATCTGCTATATTCGTCGAGTCCAGTCGACTCACTCGATGCTTCTCTAGCCTGAGTCAATTCTCTTGACTCTAAATACGTGCGAGAGGCCTAGCGAGAAATGAGACGTTACAAATTCTATAAACAAAATAAAAGATTTCGTCCCCAAAATCAGGCTAAGGCTGTGGGGTAGGGAAGCACAAAAAAATATAATAAACTTTTAAACTCAGCTTGGGATAACAACTCTGAGTAATGCTTTTGCATCAAGTCCACCGACTCCCATATGTATTCTTCTTTCTCGTGATTAGACCATTGGACATTTACCAATGGTACACTTTTATGCCTCAAGCTCCTTGTCTCAGTGTCCACTATCCGCACTGGCTCTAGTCGGTCGGATCTATCAGTTGCCACTGCTCCATATGCAGTGGGGACATATTGGTCAGGCCGTAGTAGTGTCTTCCAGAGCGACGACACATAGAAGACGTTTTGTAAATTTTCTTGTTCCGGTGGTAGGTCCAGCCGATAGACCACAGGTCCAATTCTTTCCAATATTACATAGGGCCCCACATACCTTGGGCTGAGTTTCTTCATACCACGCACTCGCGATAATCCATGCATTGGCCTGATCTTCAAGAATGCCTTGTCACCCACTTGAAATTCCACCATTTGATATTTCTTATTATGTTATTTCACCTGCCGACTTTGAGCCTCAAGCGTGCGGTCTAGTATCAACCTAACAAGCGCATCGGTGTCATCAATATACTCTATCCACAAAACTTTTGAATCTTCATTCTGTACCCATGATAGTGGAGTTCTACACCTTTTTCCATAAAGTGCTTCATGGGGAGCCATCCCGATGCTATCTTGGTGGTTATTGTTGTATGAAAATTCTGCTAGTGGTAAGAGCCTTTCCCACGGTTCTCCTCTATCCAATACACACAGTCTCAAAAGATCCTCCATTATCCTAATGGTCCTCTCAGACTAACCATCCGTCTGAGGATGAAAAGCTGTGCCGAAGGTAAGGAGAGTGCCCAGATATGCTTGTACTGCCTTCCACTCCTTGGAGGTAAAGCGTCCATCACGATCAGAGACTATCTTCTTAGGCATACCATGGTACTGTAAAAATTGCTCCACAAAGAGACGCACTAAGACATCCACATGTGCCTCCTTCTTCATAGGGATAAATCTAGAGACCTTTGTCAGACGATCTACAATCACCCAAACTAAATTGTTCCTAGAGCACGATCGAGGAAATTGATGAGTCCGATATTTAGTGTTTTTTGAACTCATCTGGGCTGGTTTCCTCACTCATGCACTGCATTTCAACTAGATATCGGTTATATTTGCATCGTTCGGTCATGGACCATTTTGTGCACTGTTTTGGCCCGAGGGTGTGTAATTGCGCATTCTATTATTGAGGGTATGCACATGGTGCTCCCCATGGATCTTTTTGTTTGATTTTCGTTGCTCTATGTTTGGTGCTGGGAGCTTGTGCTTCAACTTGGTTTCATTGTTGTGCAGGTAATGCATTTTCCCCAAGGAAGGAATTCTGATTTATGGAAAATGCTCGGTCGTGCATTTCTTTCACGCACGGTTTGTGCCAGAGCATGCGTTTTATTTGGCTGGAATAACGTCGAGTTGAGCTCAACAAATTTCGTCGAGCTGAGTTCGATGATCCTCACTCACGGTTGACGTACGGTTTCATCGTTACCGTGCACGAAGGAAACACACGTTTTCCTATAGCTTTCTAGTTTGTTCCCTTCTGTGGTTAATCGTGCGCTTTGTTCAATGCACGGGCGGAAGCACCCATGCGCGAGTAAAATACAGGGTTCCCCTGTATTGTCCTATATACCAGCTCTCTGTCACTACCCGTCCGATTTCCTTCACGCACGGGCGGAAACGTCATTGCGCGAGTAAAACACACGGTTCAACGCCTCTCCTTCCGCAGGCTTATCCTGTAAATTAAATAACGCACGGTTTGCCCACTGTCATGCGCCAAACCGTGCATGCCTATTTTTCTGACCTGCTTCTATTTAAAGCCCAGATTTCTTCTTTCTTAAAAGAAAGTTCGGATCCAGTCCGAACCAACCGCCCTTTTCTGCTCTTTTGAGCGGGGAAATCTTGCCTCCAACCACCATTTTCTCTCTCCTCCATGGAGAGTTGATCCGGCCACCATTTTTACTCCAAGAGCTAGCAAATTCTTCATCTTCGGCCACCATTATCATCTCCAAGCTCCAAGCTCCATGTCAAGCTCAAAGGTTGCTGCATCAATGAAGTTCTCCGGTTTGAACCAGTCAGCGGTTATTCATGAAGAAGACGAGATATTCGAAGGAAGTGACAACCCTTTTTGGTTCCCGGACGTCAACCGAAGACCTAGTTTGGAGAAGGCCCGACAACCCTTGAATCAGTTCGCGAATCTCGGAGAGACTTCGTGCGTTTGGTTGATTCTCTCACCCTTCACTAGTAGCGTTTCCTTTTTCTGAATATTTGGAGAGTTTGAATGATGTGTATGAATATTATTAGCTTGAATATTTCAGCATGTCTAGTTGTTGATTTATTTCAGTTCTTGATAGCTTGTTGAGCCCCATTTTCTCTTGTGCTAGTTGCGATTGTGCAGTTCTAGCGATTGCTAGAAACTTCCGTTGCGAAGAGATGATTGCGACCCTCATTAGCTCATCCATCTTTCCTATTACTCTCTTGAGTAGTCCTCCCAAGAGACGCAGTGGCGGCAACCCGCAATAGGATTTTTATTAATAGATTTAGGAAAACCCCAAATCAAAACCCCCTTTGGTTACTTTCCCGCTTGCAATCCCTTTTTCAAATAGCAAAATCACACTCCCTACTTGCACTCCTCGAGTGATCGATATCCGGGGATTCAACTCCTCACATTATTACTTGACTACATTCGGTACACTTGCTGACGCATCATGTTTTTGGCGCCGTTGCCGGGCAGTGCAACCGTTGTGTGTATTTTTCTTTTGAAAAAGTTTGCAAGTGTTGTTGGTATTTTTGAAAGAAATTTTTTTTTGTGTTGTATGACAGATCCCAACTCCAGTGAAAGGGTTGAAGATCTTGTGGTTGAGCTAGAAACTGAACGTGTGAGGCGAGATTGCCTGCGTGCTGCTACTGCTGAAGAAAGAATGGAGAATAATGGCCTAGGAGGAAAAGGCCAAGGAGAACGGGTTGTTGCTGGCCAAGAGGTGGTCCAGCCACGCGTTAGGATAATGCATGATTTCACAACCCCGACTGCAGGAAGTGTTTACCCTGGCTTTGGGCTGGCCATCGTAAACAATTACTTTGAGATAACACCCGCCATCCTGAATATGATCAGGAATAATACGTAGTTCTCGGGATTGCCGAGTGAGGACCCGCAACTCCATCTGGAGGAGTTCTAGGAGATTTATGGCACATTCCGATGTGTTGGAATTTCTGACGACGTTGTGAAGCTGAGGTTGTTCCCGTTCTCGCTGAGGTACAAGCCGAAGACCTTGCCGCATACCATTGTTCCAGGGACCGCTACTACTTGGGAGGCATTGTCCTCTATGTTCTTGGCAAAGTTCCACCCGGTGGATAAGATAGTGAATGCTCAGAGGGATATTGCAACCTTCCGACAACTAGACCATGAGACGCTATCTGAGGCATGGGAGAGATTCTCAGAACTACAGCGTTGATGCCCAGAGCACGACTGTGAGCCATGGAATCTAGATGAAATATTTTGTTTTGGTATTGAGCCTAATTTCAGGGCAATGATCGACGCAGCTACTGGTGGCACGATAATGAACTTATCTCCAGAAGAGGCATTGAGGCTACTTCGAGATACCGCCTCCCATAGCACTTATTGGACCACCGGGAGAAATGCCCCTAGAGGGGAGAGGACTTTGTTTGAAGTTAACGATGTGGTGCAGCAATCGGAGGCGAGCCATCACACTTTAGATGGAAGGAATATGTTGACCAGATCGACCCCTCCTCCATCTCGGTATATGTATATATCTTGTCAGGGTTGTGGTAACCCTGGCCATCATGCCTAGGAGTGCACCGCTGGAGAAAGCATTACTGAGCCGTCAGGTATAATGTCTGATGAAAATGTGAATTTTATAAATAGTCAAAATCACAATGTTCCTTTTAATAATGTTTATAACACCAATGTGAGAAATCATCCCCATTTCTCATGGAATCAGAATGCTCCTGGTCAAAGATGGCAGGGAGGCCAACATCAGTTTGATGCCCGATCCTCTACGTCACATATGGGTTATAATCCTAACGCCCAAGGAACTCGTAAAAGTGCTTTGGAAGAAATGATGGAGAAGTTTGTGGAGATGGCCCAATCAAATATGGCCACTCAAACCGCATCTATGAGGAACTTGGAGACACGTCTGGGACAACTGGCCCTTGCATTCTCCAAGCGAACTCGTGGCACCCTCCCTAGTGACACGAAGAAAAATCCCTGTGAGCATGGAAAGAGTGTTGGGGATGCAGAGGAGTGCGATAATAATGAATTGGACGTTAAATGTGAGATCAATGTAGTAGAGACCATAACTCTATGTGATTCTGGATCATCATGCAACATTCTTGCTTTGCCAGATGTTGAAAAATTAAATTTAAGTATCGAATCTGATGTCCAGAAATCTCTAGTGCTAGCGGATGGATCGGTAGTAAAGACCGATGGTGAGATCAAAGATGTGGAAGTAATTATGAATGGGGCTGCTGTGGTCATTGACTTTCAGGCGTTAGGACCTATGTGTAACACATCAAAACCCATCTTAGGACTCCCATACCTGAAAGCCAGTGAAGCTACCTTGAAATTCATTGCGAGTGGTGTCACTTTGGCTCCTAAGGTCAATCTGACTCTACCATCTTCACCTCCAAATATTAGTTCAAATGAACATGGAGAATTTTTGCAATTAAATGATTCGTTATCTAACGATGTGTCTAGTACTTCTAAGACAGGTCTTCCAATAAAGAAATGCGAGCGGGTTAAGAAAGTGATCAAACTGCTGACGGTAGCCAAAGGAGAGATAGAGACGGAGTCACCTGACGTGGAGCAAGATTCTGTTGAGAAGAAATGTGAGCTGAGCGCGCCTGTAGAAAGCATGCAGAATTCTAATTTGAAAATTTTTATTTATTCTAACAAAGTTTGTAAGACTATTAAATAGGTAACTTGGGCTGATCTTTCACCCGCTGCGGGTGAGGAAAGGATACCCCCTGTTGAGAAAGATAAACTTGCTGCTGAAATTATGGGTGTGATCATACCACCCTGGCGATCCCATTCTGTGGATTTGAAATGAAAGGAGCTGTTCCTACACAAGGTGCAGAATTCTGCCCGCCAATGCGATGAGGACGAGGTTAGGGGCAGGGTATACTTGTCTACCCGGGGCCCTAAAGCCTTCACCTCGCCCTCATCTCGTGTATTTGGGGGGATCTATCACAAATCAGCGTTCAACTGAGGAGTGAAAGATCTCTGGGGCCTATTTTTAGTTTCTGCTTTCGGCTGTGTATGACTGTAGACTTTTTCATTACGTGTTGAACTTATGATTTGAACATTATATAAAACTGCTAATACAGGTATTTGGTCCAAGTTAAGGATGGTAAAGAAAAGGTCTTATGAGAGACAACCCAATTTTGCCGCTTTTATTTTATTCATATATGCTGCTGGAATATATGTTTTGAGTATGCGTGGTTGGAAATAATTTCATGTGCAGGTGGAGTTAGTTTGAGGCGTGGACTGTCTGCTGAAATTAATGCCGATCTTCTGGTATGCTTATTTGCTGAGCATGGGGTAACTTCTTCACTCAACTTTTATTTTTCTGTTTTTATTGCAAATCATGGATAGATTGTTTAGTATAAGTCTGGTGGGGGAAAGTTTTGCGAGTTACCTTTGCACAGGCACTTGCATACCACAAGAGTATTTTCATTTTCAGTTTTTATTTTATCATGATAGCATTGTGCACCTACACCGCATGAGCACGCACTTAAGCACGCGCTCGGCCCAAGTCTAATTTATTTCTTTTGTGTTAACTTTAAGATAATGGTGCTGGCTTAGGATTTTAGGATAGAGTAGTGTAAAATTTGTGCAGTGCTCCTAATCAAGGACTCATGGTGTGTAGAAATATTATAGATTTAATTTTTCTTTATGCTCGTAGATTTATGCATTTCTACATTTGTAAATAATGTTTGTACTACTCAAAACTGTGGAATCTGGAGCAATCGAACGGCATTGTAGGAATGTGTGTAGCCGCCACTAGCCTCGTATTGCTCGAGTCAGGAGGAAAGATCATCTTTCTCGGTGGCTAAGAACTTGCCCCAAGCTACTCTCGAAGGATTGGCGCATGGTTAGTCTAGCGTGAGTGTGATGTAGGCCATCATTTTGGCCAGTTTGAGCTTTGTACCTTTCGTAAAGTCTTATCCTCGCTATCCCCGTTGTGCCTACCCCTTCTATTTATTCAGCTCCAATGATAATTCACCAAAGCCTTAAAGCCTATCCTAGTCGCACACCAAAGTTGAGCTTTAGTGTTTTTCATCTTCATTTTGTGGTGTGGATATGGAGATATTCGTTGTGAATATGTGGATGAACTTCCAAGTTTGTATTTGCTGAAAATGATAAAAGTAAAAAGAAAAAGTAAAAAAGAAAAATGAAAAGGAAATATGCAATAGAAAATTCTACTTGAGATTTTGTGGTGGTAGGCGGTGCACGCTCGTGTTTTCATGTTTAAGTATGGTAGCGTGGTGCTCCTGCTTGTATTGTTGGCAAGAGGATGTCTTTTAGTAGAGCTCATTTGGGTTTGGTGCATATCTTTCTCTTTTATCTTTGTTTACCTCACCGAAACCCAAGCCCCACTTCTACCCTAAAGTCCTATGGATTCGCGCTCGAGACAAACTAGCGCTGTGGAGAGAGTGTGAACGGGCAAGCATATGGTCCCCGACATTGGTGGATTCCTTTGGAGGTGATCTCGAGCCCTGGTCTTTGAGAATGCTCAGCTGAGTGGCTTGCCAACTTTCTTTATACGCATGACCGAACGATTCTCTAGGATTCTATTTTTGAGTAGTTACAATACTTAATTACATCTGTCGAAATTTATAAACTTCGTAGCATAATTACAAATTGTATCTATTATATTTTCTATGCTTATGTGGTATTTGATTTCTCGCTTTACTTTATTTGGAAATTTCTAAGCCAACTAGCATTTTCTAGTTCACGGAGAGATGATTTGCTCGGGATGAGAAAATGTTTAAGTCTGGTGGTGTGATGAGTCCGATATTTATAGGGTTTTTCGGACTCATCTGGGCTGGTTTTCTCACTCGTGCACTACATTTCAACCGGATATCGGTTATATTTGCATCATTCGGTCATGGACCTTTTTGTGCACTGTTTTGGCCCGAGGGTGTGCAATTGCGCATTCTGTTATTGGGGGTATGCACATGGTGCTCCCCATGGCTCTTTCTGTTTGATTTTCTTTGCTATATGTTTGGTGCTAAGAGCTTGTTCTACAACTTGGTTTCATTGTTGTGCAGGTAGTGCGTTTTCACCAAGAAAGGAATTCTAATTTGTGGAAAATGCACGGTCGTGCATTTCTTTCACGTACGGTTTGTGCCAGAGCGTCCGTTTTGTTCGGCTGTAAGAACGTCAAGTTGATCTCAATGAATTTTGTCGAGCTGAGTTTGACGATCCTCACGCACGGTTGACGCACGGTTTCATCATAACCGTGCACGAAGGAAATGCACGGTTTTGCTGTAGCTTTCTAGTTTATTCCCTTCTGTGGTTAATCATGTGCTTTGTTCAACGCATAGGTGGAAGCGCACGTGCGCGAGTAAAATGCACGGTTCCCCTCTGTTGTCCTAAATTCCAGCTCTCTGTCGCTACCTGTGCGATTTCCTTCACGCACGGGTGGAAACGTCCGTGCTCAAGTAAAACACACAGGTCAACGCCTCTCCTTCAGTTGTCTTATCCTGTAAATTAAATAACTCACGGTTTGCGTATGGTCGTGCGCCAAATCATGCATGCCTATTTTTCAAAACTGCTTCTATTTAAAGCGCAGATTTCTTCTTACTTAAAAGAAAGTTTGGATCCAGTCCGACCCAGTCGCCCTTTTCTGCTCTTTCGAGGGGGGAAATATTCCCTCCAGCCACCATTTTCTCTCTCCTTCTCGGAGAGTTGATCCGACCACCATTTCTACTCCAAGAGCTAGCAAACTCTTCATCTCCGGCCACCATTATCATCTCCAAGCTCCAAGCTCCATGTCAAGCTCAAAGGTTGCTGCATCCATGAAATTCTCCTGTTAGAACCAGCCAGCGATTATTCACGAAGAAGACGAGATATTCAAAGGAAGTGACAGCCCTTTTTGGTTCCCGGACGTCAATCAAAGACCGAGTTCGGACAAGGCCCGACAACCCTTGAATCCGGTCGCGAATCTCGGAGAGACTTCGTGCGTTTGGTTGATTCTATCACCCTTCACTAGTAGTGTTTCCTTTTTCTGAATATTTGGGGAGTTTGAATGATGTATATGAATATTGTTAGCTTGAATATTTCAGCATGTCTAGGTTTTGATTTATTTCAGTTCTTGATAGCTTGTTGAGCTCCATTTTCTCCTATGCTACTTACGATTGTGTCGTTCTAGCGATTGCTAGAAGCGTGGGTTGCAAAGAGGTGATTGCCACCCTCATTAGCTCATCCATCTTCCCTACTACTCTCTTGAGTAGTCCACCCAAGAGACGTGGTGGCGGCGACCCGCAATAGGATTTTTAGTAATAGATTTAGGAAAACCCCAAATCAAAACCCCCTTTGGTTACTTTCCCGCTTGCAATCCCTTTTTCAAATAGCAAAATCACACTCCCTACTTGCACTCCTCGAGAGATCGATATCTGGGTATTCAACTTCTCACATTATTACTTGACTACGTTCGGTACACTTGCCGACGCATCAGCAACCCGTGAACAAAGTCCATGGAGATATCCTTGAACTTCCACTCTGGGATGGAAAATGTCTGTAACAATCCTCTAGGGCCCTTGCACTCCGCCTTCACCTTTTGACAAGCCTCACAGTGCGTAACATAATACTTGACAACTTTCTTCATTCCCGGCCAAAACATGGTCTTCAGCAAGTCACTATACATCTTAAAATTTTCGGTATGCACCGAATACATGGATTAATGTACTTCTCTCAATATATCTTCCCGAATTTCCCCTCCCTTGGGAATATAGAGTCGGTTATGGTAATGAATGAGGCCATCCTTTAGCGTATACTCATTAGCAGATCCATCTTCGATTGACTTGATAACTAGGGCCAGAGTAGAATCCTTCCCTTGCTCTGCCCGGATTCGATCTCGAATATCACAAACTATACTCATTGCGGTTAGGTACTCCGTATAATCTTCAGAATGATCTCTATACACCAGAGTGATCTCCATCTCTTCGAGCATTCGAGCTAATTCTATACTCATCAACCGAGACTCAGGGTTCAATTCTGGTACCTTTCTGCTCAAAGCATCGACTACGGAGTTTGCTTTTCCAGGGTGGTAGTTCAAGGTAAACTCATAATCACAAAAAATTCTAACCACCGCCACTGTCTCAGATTCAACTCCTTTTGAGTATGAACATATTTTCTATTCTTACGATCTGAAAATATCTCACAGTGGATGCCATATAGATAGTGTCTCCAAACCTTCAAGGCGAACACCACTGCCCCCAATTCCAACTCATGAACTTGGTAATTGGCTTCATGCTTCTTCAGTTGCCTCGAGGAATAATAAATCACATGCCCATATTATAACATCCCATTTTTCAGCAGGCTCAGTTTTGGGGTGACACGGCCTGGGACACGGGCGTGTCCCAGGGTGTGTCCTGCGTTCGACGAGTGTTCGGGAGGAACAGTCGACGAGTGGTCGAAAAAATTTGGCCGACGATCGTCGACTGCTTCGAACACGACCTGTGATACGAGCGTGTCATAGGGTATGTCAGTGCGGTCGACGAACTCATCCCGACGAATTTGAGCTGGGGCTTGTTTAATGCCGTGTATGGGGCACACGGCCTGAGACACGGGCGTGTCACATGCCGTGTGAGTCTCGGGTGATTTTGAGATTTTTCAGTCTAATGAACACGGCCATGGACACGGGCGTGTCTGAAGGCGTGTCGGGTGACACTGCCCATGACATGGGTGTGGGCGTGTCACTGGATTGGATAGGTCGGTTGAGTGCCGCTTGAGGCAAATGGCCTGGGACACGGTCGTGCCACAGGCCGTGTCAGGCAAATTTGTGCTTTTGTGGCAAAATCGTGGCCGTCCGTTCTTTCAGCTGGGATCCAATGGCTGAGATGTCTTCATGTTTCCTTAAGGCCCTGGATGAGAAGGGAAATCTCATTCTTCATTTGGTCTTCTCTTTCTACATTCCTAGTGAGAGAAAGGGAGAGGAAGAAAGAGGAGGAGGAGAGGGGCTGGTCACCGGCGCTGCTGAGGTATTCTGACGAGAGATCCGAGACCGGCGTTGCGGAGGAAAAGCTGTTGCGGATCTTCCTAGCCAGTTGAGAGTTTATGGCACCGAAACGGTCTTCAAGGGTAATGACCTTTCTTCCTAGCCATGTGAAGGCTTCCTTTTTGGCATATGTATGTGATTCCCCCACCAAAAGGTGGCTGATTTTGGTAATCTTTGGGTTGATTCATGGAATCCCATTTTGTTGGTATATAGATCTAAAAATGGAGTACGAAAAGGTCCGGCCGGGGCCCCACTGCATATACCATAAAGCAGACGATGAAGCTACGAAGTGATACCAGAGTAGCGCAGCGCACCTACACATTGCATTCTAGTAGAAGCCTATACATTTGACCTCCTCTCTTGAATGTCCAACATATAAAACTCCACATTTTATAGATTATAGGAATGTCTTACAACACATATAAATAGTTGGCCTTATGGCCTTACAGGGCTTACAAACAGTGGCCCAAACATTGGCACGCAGGCCGACCACATCAAAAGCAAACATAACATTTACATCCACATTAGCCTTCGAGGGCTAGCAGCGGCAGCAGCTAAAGCAGTAGGGACTTCAACCCTTATGCATCCCGCTCGGTTCTCCAGTACCTGCATAAGGACATTCCACCCAAGGATGGCAAACAGAGGAAACAGTCAGCACTCAGCTGACCAAATTATAACGACCCTACCCCTTTTCTCGGGGCAGTGGTAATCTTCCCTACAGGCATAACATATCACAAGCATGGTTATATATCTCATATAATGTGTTTTCTTTCACGCACACATGCCATCACAACCATCAGCCACCCGGCCCAACGGTCCGCGCACTCAGGACACATTCTTGGTGTACTAGCAAATCAGTTGCCCACCACCGTATCAGGGTCACAGCCCAACAGCAACTCACTTGAGCATTTACTCTATGGCGTGCAGCCGGAGTTCTAGTCGTACTGCACCGGGCTGGGCCCGTAGCCCCCCATTGTGTCATGGCACACATGCCTACGACTCTCGCTATGCGCTCCAACAGACCGCACCTTCTGGTCTCACGTCCGACAGACATAACGCAGGTCAGATCCTCCACCCCCCGTTGCTCGAATCGCCTTGCCATCACCAAGTACAGCGTACTCACGGCTACAAAAGGCACGGGTCGGTCTCACCAATCCTGTTCTGGCATTCAAGCCAGGGTATTTCTCTTACACCCATTCATCGCACAACATTAGCGGGTCTTTTCTGGGCACACCAGTACTTCCTGCTACTCTCTTCGCAGGTGAACACCACAAATATCATAAATGTCAGGGGTATTTCCTGGCTACCATGTCAGTACTTCCTGTTACTCTCTTTACAGGTGGACTCCCCATGAACATTAAGCATTACAAAAGGGTATTTCCTGGAATTCCAATCCAGTACTTCTTGCTATTTCCTTTCAAAGGTCTAACCCAATAGCAACAGCAGCACTTGCATTCTACGGGTATTTTCCTGGACTACCATTCCAGTACTTCCTGCTACTTCCTTTCATAAGTCTAACCCGTCGACTCCTAAACTACGCGTTTAACACGGAGTCTTCTCCGGTTGGTGTTGAATACATTGAGGCAGAATCAGCTCTTTGCCGAGTTCTCGAAGTGAGAGTTTTGGCTATCGTCGGTGGCTTTTCTGGGCCATGTGGTGAGTGGAGCGGGCATAGTTGTGGATCTAGCGAAGATAAGGGCCATATAAGAGTGGCCAGTGTTATCTTTAGTGGCCGAGGTCAGGAGTTTCCTTGGACTAGCAGGCTACTACCGAAGATTTGTTGCAAACTTATCACGGATCGCTTTGCCGCTACCACGTTGACGCGAAAAGAACAGAAGTCTATTTGGTCGCCAGAGTGCGCGCGAGCTTTTGAAGAGCTGAAGATTCGGTTGACCACGGGGCCGGTGTTGTCATCGCCATGTGGTACCGATGGATTTGTCATCTACAGTGATGCTTCAGGAAGCAGCTTAGGCTGCGTACTTCTGCAAAATGGAAAGGTGATTGCTTATGGTTCACGCCAGCTGAAAGTGAAGGAGCGGAACTATCCCGACCATGATCTTGAGTTGGCGGCAGTGATATTTGCACTAAAGATGTGGAGACACTATCTTTATGGTGTGAAGGTGGAGATCTATACAGATCGCAAGAGCCTAAAGTACATTTTGGAGCAGAAGGACTTTAATATGCGACAACGAAGGTGGTTGGAGTTCCTCGGTTACTACACCTTTGAGATTCACTATACTCCCGGGAAGGGGAATGTTGTCGCGGATGCCTTGAGTCGGCAGAGAGCACCTCCGGCAAGAGTAGCTTGGTTGCAAAGGCATGATGAACGTCTCATCCAGGAGCTGGAAACATTCGAGATTTCTTGTGTGGACAAGAATGCCACTGCCAATGCATGTTTGAACTGGACGGAGGTGCAATGTGACCTTGCAGACCGAGTTCGATGGGCAACGGAGTTAGATGAAGATCTCCTACGCTATGCGAAAGCTGGGCCAGAAGGAAAGTTCTCCTGTAATGACGGTCTTTTGCGAAAAGAAGGCCGTTTGTGCATCCCAAATGTGGGTAAATTAAGGGAAGAACTGATGTATGAAGCACATTATACGAAGTACTCAATCCACCCAGGGAGCACGAAGATGTTCAGAGATTTGAAAAAGCTATTTTGATGGCCAGGGCTAAAGAAAGATGTTGCTCTTTATGTGGCCAAATGCCAAACCTGTGCTATGGTGAAGGCGGAATGCCAGAAACCGGGGGGGTTATTTGAAGTCATTGCCGATTCTAGAGTGGAAATTTGATGATATTTCTATGGATTTCGTGCACGTGTTGCCGAGATCTCAGCGTGGGAACGATTCCATCTGGGTGATTGTTGATCAGCTGACAAAAGTGGCATATTTCCTACCAAACAAGCGAGATGATTCGGTAGAAAGTTTGGCAAAGTTATACGTGGAACAGATTGTACGGCTTCACGGTATTCCTCGGAGCATCGTAAGTGATCGAGATGGGCGATTCACGACAAAGGATTGGAGGGTAGTTCACCAGCTGTTGGGCATGAAATTGACTTTCAGTACGACCTTTCATCCCCAAACGGATGGCCAAACTGAATGAACCAACAGAACGATGGAGGACATGCTCCGAATATGCGCCCTTGACTTTGGAAAGAGATGGGAAGATCATCTCTACATGGTGGAGTTTGCTTATAATAACAGCTACCAAGAGAGCATCGGGATGGCACCGTATGAAGCTCTATATGGAAGGAAGTGCCGTACTCCCTTGTCTTGGGTAGAAGCCGGCGAAGCTAGAGTTTATAATCGTAATGAAATCGATGAAGCAAACTCAACCATTCATGCTATTTGAGAGAGGCTACTCATAGCCCAAGATCGTCAAGCGAAGTACTACAACGCCATGCACCAGAACATGGAGTTTGCGGTTGGAGATTGGGTCTATTTGAAGATCAAGCCCTTCAAAGGGGTCTCTAGGATTCGACATTTGAAAAAGTTGAGTCCAAGATATTTGGGTCCATTTGAAGTGGTTGAGCGAATCAGAGAAGCTGCGTATCGGCTCGCTCTTTCGGCAGACTTGGGTGGACTACATGATGTGTTTCACATCTCGGTGCTTCGAGGTGCCGTGAAAGATCCAGTTCGAGTGATCACGGATGATCGTGTGCCGGTGGAGTATGTGGTATATGGAGTTTTATATGTTGGACATTCAAGAGAGGAGGTCAAGTGTATAGGCTTCCGCTAGAATGCAATGTGTAGGTGCGCTTCGCTACTCTGGTATCACTCCGTAGCTTCATCGTCTGTTTTGTGGTATATGTTGTGGGGTCCCGGCCGGACCTTCTAGTATATATTATATGAACGGATGGGTTTGTTACACATATTGTATCAGTACTGCTCCCATCCCTTAATTTGACGCATCTGTGTAAACTTGAAATCCTTCCTTCCTAGATGGAATGGCTAGGATGGGTGCGGAGGTAAGTCTATCTTTCAGCTCTTGGAATGCAGCTTTGCACTAGGGTGTCCACTCATATGGCACACCTTTCTTTATCAGAGTAGTGAGAGGAAGAGCTATATTTGAGAATCTATTCGCGAACTTGCGATAATACCCTGTAAGTACAAGGAAACTCCGCACATAGGCCGCTGACTTCAAAGGCGACCATTATTTTACGTCACACACCTTGGCCGGATCCACAGCTAGTCCAACACCACTGATCACATGGACTAATAAGGCAACTTATCAGAGCCAAAATTCACACTTACTGAACTTGGCAAACAAGGCATCCTCCTTTAACTCCTTCAGCACCAAGGTCAAGTGTTCAACATGCTCTTCCTCTGTCTTTGAATAGACTAAAATGTCATCGATGAAGATGATGATGAAGACGTCTAGATATGGCTCAAACACTTTGTTTATCAAACTCATGAATGATGCAGGGGCATTTGTGAGCCCAAACAACATCACGGTGAACTCATATATGCCATACCTTGAGCTAAATGCTATTTTCTAGATATCCTCCTCTTGTATCCTCAATTCATAATACCTCGAGCGTAGATCCAACTTGGAAAACCAATGCGCTCCTACCAACTAATTGAATAACTCATCGATCCGGGTTAAGGGATAGGTGTTATGCACCATTAAACAGTTGAGTTCCTGCTAATCTATACATAACCGTAGCGTTCCATCCTTCTTCTTAACGAAAAGAATAGGGGATCCCGAAGATGATGAACTGGAGCGAACGAACCTTGATTCTACTAAATCTTGCAACTGAACTCTAAACTCCACGAGTTCCTTTGGGGCAATTCTGTAAGTGGTCCGAGAGATGGGCTTGGATCCCGGAACTAACTTAATTTGAAAGTCCACCTCTCTATGCAGGGGTAACCCTGACAACATCTCAGGAAATACCTCGTAGAAATCCCGCACCACTCTCACATCTTTCATATCATTTGTCATTTCTTTTAGTTCGAAGCATATTATATATACTTCATGCCCTTTCATATGGTCCTTTAAGGTCCGAATTGAAGATAATAACATACGGGGTGTAAGTCTAATACCTTGAAAGAGGACTTCAGAGTCCTCATGCCTCAAGGAAATTCGTTTCTCCGCACAATAAATCCTAGCGTGGTTCCAATCCAACCACAACATGCCTAAAATGAGGGCGAATTCTGGAATTCTCAATAATTTGGCATGGGTTTCAAAGATTTTCCTCCAAGAAGTACCTCCAATTCACACTTGGAGGATGTAGTCATCTCAGTGCCATTTGGGAGGCGTACTCTCCGAGTAATAGTAGCGAAGTATTACACTCCTTCTAGGTCTTTAACAAAGTCTGCCGCCACAAACGAGTACGTGGCACTGCCATCGAATAGAGTATAAGCTGGTTTCCCACCAACCAGCACAGTGCCTATGTATCAATTATACAGACTCAAGCTAGACTCCTGGTATACCTTAGACTAGTAAAACAAAAAGGCTTATAACATAGTAATTAAATCGCAACATACCAGCAATAACCTCCTGAGGATTCCTCTCTTGTGCCATGTCTAGCGCGAACACCTGATCCCGAGCAGGTCCGGGGTTCCTTCCTCGTCGTCCTCGTATTCTACCACTTACATGTCCCCTCCATCATGGAGCTGCCGGAGGGAGAGCAGGGGGAGCATTTCCACCTTGCCATGGGCAATAAAGTCAGATGTGGCCTGACTTCTTTCACTGAAAGCAAACTCGCTCATACTTCTCCCTAGGCTATAAGTATTGTGGTTGCGGTGGAGGTAGTGCTAGCTGCAGTGCCGAATGCTCCTTTCTAAAATTCTAAAGAAAGCGACCTCCGACTCTATTGTTTCCACGTCCTCTGTTGTCCCGCCTCCTTCTATAACTGGGACCGACCTCCATTACTCCCTTAGTGGGTCTCTTATTACTAGCATGGACCCCTAAGTGATTCTCTTCCAATCTCTTCGCCTTGTTAATTATCTCTGCTAGGCTCGAATCTACTATAAACAAAAGCTCTTTCCTCAGGGAATCTCGCAAGCCTTTGTAAAATTGCTTTGCATAACCTCTGTCATCCAACTCGTAGGCATCAGCAAACCTAGCGAGATGATGAAACTCACGCTGATATTCAATAACTTACTTGTATCCCTATTTCAGCTACAAGAATCTTTCCCCGAGCTCGTCTCTATCGGTCGAAGGGATGAGGTGTTCCAATAAAGATCCAAAGAACTCAGTCCAACTGATCTATGTATATACTCGGCCCTGGAAGGTGGAACACATGAGGGACTTCCACCACCTCTTTGCATGCAATTGTAGGAATGAGACTGCTCAGGTCACAGCCATATTGGCTGGGCATCTAAGTCCAGCCAGTAATTCCTTCACTGTGTCAAGCCATTCTTAGGTGTGAACAGCGGACTCCGTCCCAAGGTAGGCAAGTGGGGAGAGAGCTTGAAAGGTGCTCAACCAATTAGAGCCCGGGGCTTGTTGTTGTATCAGAGCTTGTTGGGACCTAAAGGCATCCAAATAGTAGCGTGCGTCAGCCCTAGCTCCGACTTTTGAAACTGTGTGGGTACTGTAGGGGCGGGAGTGCCCCATACTGGCTCTATATGCGCTGGGATCTACACGTAAGGTACAAACCTAAGGTCAGGTTGGCTAATCATATGGTCAAAATTGGACATACGTAGTGTGAATTACATATGGGCACACCAATGCTTCCGTTAAGTCAGTTTGTCCCCAAACAGACTAATCAAATGGGGGTGGCACCATTGTTCAATGACTTCTTTTGTTCAGGATAGTAGCAAGCTGATACCATTTGTAAGACCCCCCTCCCGGAACACAAAACATAGCCGAGCGGAGTATTATGCCCAGAACAGCCGCATTGCAGTAACGTCAGCACACGGGCTACCCTGTACTACAAGAAGCCTATCCTGCCTGCTAAACATATCATCCATGCCAACCCAACATAAAGAAAGTAAAGAGAAGTCAAAATTACACACTAGTATAAAGTCCACAAGTACAACAAAAAAAGAAGCAACCAAGGCTTCCACAACATCAGAGTACATAATGCCAAACAACTACCAAATGAGTCTCTCAAGAACTCACATCAGTCACTGACGACAACGATGGTACCGTCACTTCAGATCCTGTCATCCTGGCCTGGCTACCCTCCTGCATAACCTGCTGCTGCTCTTTTTGAGGGGTATCCTCCTAAAAATGAAGACATAGCAACTGTTATTCATAAAAACTAAGTGGCTATCACATCCGCTCCCCCGGTAACTCATAGGCATCAGGCGGAGAAAAGGACAAGGGTACAATATAAGTATGTTAGCAATAGTACAAATAGGTGGAGAATCTATATATATCATAGGAGTAGAAACAACAACGAAGTATAACAAGTTCATCAACATTCTTGTCTAGTAATTATACTCAATTATAACAATCCAACAAGCAGGTAATCTACAACAGGAAGATAAATTAACTTATATGAATGTTCATACAGACAAATAAGTTAAGGATCAGCTTAACAGTAAAGTAACTCATCATATAAGAGTGCTCATACAAACTTATATGATAAGGATCTTTTGTATGTAATGTAATGCGATGTTATGAATGCAATGCCAATCACATACATGTAATTGTTATGTCAACACAGACTTGTAGTTCCTAATTTTCTAGCATATAGCTTACCTCTCAGGCATCATCCATTGTGGCAGACGGTGATAGTAGAGCGGACATCTCCACTACTAGGCTGACATCCACACTACCTGGCCTAGGCTCCATATGCCTCAATGTTAAGAACACAACATCGTAGCTCGCATGCGTAGTACGGATCATAGGGGTCTTGGGTAGATGTACACCAAGAACATATCCCTACGCGGGCGTATCATTGTGGCATGGAAGTAGCCTAATGGGACATATCACCAAGGACCAAGCCCAACCGTCCACTAGCATAGAAGGAGACTCGGGAAGTAAACCCCGAGGACCAAAGCCATACTATGCAAGTCTATCTGTCAACTCCCATCGGTGTGATGACTGGCAAGCCCGTAGACCTGCCACACTATCCTTAACCCAGGTTTATGATATAGCGTGTCATTCTGCATGCAATTTCACATTTAAGGGCTCCATACTGAGTCCCTTATAATTATTCACACCCCGTGATCAATAGCACGCAAGGGCTCCATACTGAGTCCCTTATCAACACATTGTTCTTGTGCGGCAAGCACACATGCACTACCAAACCTACCATATTTCCATACCACACAAGGGTTTATCATTTACACATGTGACAAGTCACCTTACACAAAATTCCAATCTCACACTGCTACCCGAAGGGTGGCACAGCTAAGCAGTGGACCACATTACACCTTCCAATGTTTATCACATCTCATGGCCATGCATTAACCTCTTCAAATTCCTTTTCAAGGATCAGGAATTCACCAACAAGTATTTTTCCATTATGTTAATGACAACTGCATAATGATATTTCATAATTTCATTAAACATGAATACATAGTTATGGGTTACTCATTCAATTATAGAGCATCACATCCTCTTCCAAAACCTATTCCATTCTCCTGATTATAATCATGCATAATCATTTTCACCAACCATTTGTTTATAACGTTCATATAAGACTAAGTTTACCAAGCCTCAACATTATATTGCTACAATTTCTCTACTCAAAATCAAACCCAGATCTACACCAACCCAAGAATAATATGTACACAAGACTTGATTATATAGCAAATTCGACTGGACATTCCTGAGTCTACATGACTCGTATGAAGACATGTAACAATCCGTTGGAAAGGTCTTTCCAAGGGCTATGACTTTCATGTTTAGTCGAAGGCCCAGATTTGGCTGTAGCATACCCCAAAATGGCCTTGAAGTTCGCTGCGCATAGAAAACAGATTTCTGCACACATCTTAAAACAAAATGAACGTCATCAGTTCATCTTCATCCCTTAGACATTTGTTCAAAATTATATAGAAAACTTCCTCCTCCCTTATTCACCCTCAACATACCATTTCTCTTCACAAAACCAAGTACACCATCTTCACAAAGAATTGAGGAGAGGTTGAAGACATCACATCTCTAGGGCACAAGCCGTAGCATGGTCTCTACCTAGGAGATCTTTATCTCACAAGTCAAACTCTTTTGAGTAGACATCTCTCCTAGAAATAACTAAAGATATAGCACCAAGGGAGAGAGTAGGAAACACACCTCGCTTCTGGTGGTTCCGACCATGGATCTTGTCACTCTCCTTGAGGGCATCTTATTTTACGTTGGAGTTGTTCTTCACGGAAGAAGAGAAGGGAAGGTTTTCCTCTAGAAATCTCCTCCGACAACTCTTGTTGATCGTCCCGCTTCCGTCGGAGTTGCACAGTAATGGCTTAGAAAAATTGGTGAAGTGACGAATAGGGTTCCCCGCAAGTCACCTTTTATAATAAGAAATTAGGGTTAACTTCCTTGCCACAAGTCGACCTGATATTGGACCGCTCATTATTTTTATAATTAAGTCTTATCGAACAGAGCAGTCCAAATAAGTCAATAGGAGCCAATCTCGAAATTCTGGTTCAGACCAGGCATGTGACAACAAGTAGACTGCGGTAAAAAATCCACTAAGTCAAAGTCGTCGAGTAAGCAACCCTTACTCGACGAATCATTGAGTATCATAAACTTACTCGATGAATCGCCGAGATTCGTCGTGACCACTCAACGCCATACATAAGTACATCACTTTTTAGTTAAAATCGTGGAGTGTAACTTCTTTACTCTAATGAATTGTCGAGTGGCATCGAGTGCACTCAACGCACTCGACGCCATAGTTCTCAGTATAATTTTAAGTAAAAGCGTTGCCTGGCGTTGAGTGGCGTTGAGTCCACTCAATGACTCTTTGACTTCACGCAACACCGCAACTTAATTCGTCGAATGGAGTTGAGTGGTGTTGAGTCCACTCAACGCCGCTTTGACTTCACTTAACATCCAACTTCCAGAAACTTTTCTAAGTAAAATACGTTGAGTGGTGTTGAGTCCACTCAACGCCTCATCATAATTTGTCGAATGGTGTTGAGTGGTGTTGAGTCCACTCAACACCTCAGCATAATTCGTCGAATGACATTAAGTAGTGTTGAGTCCATTCAACGCCTCATCTTTATTCATCGAATGGCATTGAGTGGTGTTGAGTCGACTCAACACCTTAGCTTTTTCATCGAATGGCGTTGAGTGATGTTGAGTCCACTCAACGCCATAAGTCCAGGAAATATTTTAAGTACAATTTCATCTACTGTTGCTGGGTCTACTCAATGCCTCAGCACCCAGAGAGCTTCTAAGTTATAATTCATCAAATGGCTTCGAGTGCATGCAACGCACTCGACGCCTTCAGTTTCTAGAAATATTCTAAGTAAAAATCAGCTTTATTCATCGAGTCCAGTCAACTCGCTCGACGCTTCTCGATCCTGAGTCAATTATCTTGACACAAAATGCGTGCCAGAGGCATAGCGCGAAATGGGACGTTATAGTTTAGCTAACTCCAAATGGGGGAACTAAAGGACTGTGCGCATAGAGTCGGGTGGGTGCGTTGCACTTGTGTGAAATTCATCATTTAGCATCCATAACATTCCATATCACACATACCTTGCATAAAACCTATACCCCTAATGTATAAATTAGTATGAGATCTTTTATCCATTAGGCCCTGCAAAACGACCCCTTAACTTATAAGTCTGTATGGACATTCTTATAAATTAAGGTTACTTTCTCTGTGATGTTTGTTAGCTTCTCTAATTTTATTTAATTTGTTACTTAAAATATACTGCTGCATTTACCTGCACTTCATATACCTGACATTATTATATTAGATACTTTTATCTTATGATAGTTTGGGCCAATGTCACCTACTTTTGATTACTCTCCACTTTCAGTCCCTTTCCTTTCATCCTCCCCCGCACGGTTCCTAGGTGTCGTAGGGGGGAGGGAGGGGGACCACGACTTAGTTTAAACTAATGGTTTGAAGGGCATAACACCAGGGACGCCTGTTGGGAGACAGGGTGCAACACCAGGGGAACCAACACATCCAGGAGGAGGTGAATATGCCTAGTCCCAGAGTGGCCGTACCAGCAGTAGCAACAACAGTCATGGGATCAGTGAGTGACTAGTAGCTTTACTTCCACGAGCATTATGTAGTGAGGATTACATGTACCGAGTATGATCCCTTTTTCCTTTCCATTCAGATTCAACATTATACTTTTGATCAGTTATTTCCTTTATGGGGACTCTTATTTACTGCTATGTGATCGTGGATTCATGTTTACTTCTTTTATTCTATGTATTATGGTTGAGTATTTGCCGGCTGAATCAGCGATTTGTGGTGACGGCCCTCTCGGTGTATGTGTCACCACAAAGCGGTGGTTTTGGGCATATGACCTGGCAAAAAAAGGGGGGGCTTACAACTGGTATCAGAGCTAACCTCAACGTCAGGAAAAGGAGTCCACGAACCCTGGGACACCCCGCTCGAGTTTAGTTTGGGTGCAAACTAAGTTGCGGAAGCTATGGTGTGCCCATATAGGGAATCACATGTAACTGTCAACCGCCTTATAAGTGAACCTTCTTTTTTTTGAAGGTTATAACAAATTCTCGTCTTTGAACAGGGATCAGGAACACCTCCAGTCCAGAATGATGTCCCACCTTCGCATGTTACTACTCCGTTCTAGCAAATGGAGATGGGACAAACATTGACAGCCATCTTGTTTGCTTTTAAGACACAGCAGGCTCCGGTTCCCCAACCAAATCCCGGGGAAAATTGGTTGAGTGTCTTCCGAGGACAAGACCCTCCATCATACCTGGGGATAAAGTCGGTAGTACGGGTTGAGGAATGGTTGTACATCATCCATGAGATGCTGGCTGGGATACGATGCCCGACGGATATGGCCATATCCTTAACAGTCTCATGATTGGAGTCCCACACAAAGAGATGGTGGAAGTCTCTTCTAGACACTTCCTATGCACGAATTGAGGACGCAGATATCTCATGGATTGAGTTCATGACAACATTCTTGGACCATTTTTTGCCACAGACTGTGTGGGATGAGTTAGAGGATAGTTTCCAGGTGCTGAGATAGGGAACCATGTCAGTGTTGGAATACTACAGAGAGTTTACTCATTTAGCTTGCTTTGCGGATTCATACCAGCTGGATAATGCCAACTATGCAAAGAGGTTCTACAAGGGCCTTTGGGATGACCTGTGGCAGGCACTCCTATTCATCTATGACAGAAGTATGGCCCGAATACTGGTGATGGCTAAGAGGTTAGAGGTGGACCTGCTCACGGTTCGGGGTAGGGGAAAAGACTGGCATATGACACGGTTATTATTGGTAGGAGGGAACAACAGATGGAACGAAAAAATGTGGATCAACCCCGCCCGATGCATAGATGGGAGCACGGGGACCCAGAGGTACTAAATATGCAGCCTTTATAGATGCGGTAGATGCCGATGCCAGAGGATGGGCCACCTCCCACGCCAATGTATTATCACTACCACCAGCCTGGGCATATTCAAATCAATTGTCCCAGGAGACAAGAACCATTACCAGCACCACAGGCTGCTCCACCCACGCAGCAATTCAGGGGTCGGGGACGTGGTCGAGGACTTGGATTCCATGGCGGTGATCGTAGGCCGGACGGAGATGAGATGTATGCTTTGGACCTCGCTTAACCCCGAAACCCGGATAGGGTTATAGAAGGTATGCCAGAAATTTCAAGTCCTATCTTTCTTTTCTCTAAATAGTAGAATTGATATTAAACTAGAAGTGCTAAAGAAGAAAACCTTACAACTACCCACCTAATATCGTTTAATAAACTCAGGGATAGTAATGGTATGTGGCAAGCCTGCCCATATCTTATTCGACATGGGGGCGACACCTAATTTTGTGGCGGAGGATTTTTTCATTGATTTGGATCAAGTACAATACTTTACGGTACTTACCAGGAGAGTGCATCTTCCCAATGGGACAAAATCCTATCTACTGCGAACTGCCTCATGGAGGTGACCATCGATGGCCTAACATTCGAGGCTTCGACGATGATCGTGGAGTTGCCGGACTTTGATCTTGTTTTGGGAATGACATGGCTCCCCTGGAACCATGCACAAATTGATTGCGAGGAAAGGAAGGTCGTGTTGAGATACATTGACTCCTACATAACCTTCAATGGTACTATTCCGGTCTCTCGTTTTCTACTTTCTTCTATCCTGGCTATCAAGGACCATCTATAGGGGGACAAAGTCTACCAGGTGTTGTTCGAGATGATCGAGGAGAAGGATTCTATCTCCAACATCCCGGTGGTGTGAGATTTCGTTGATGTCTTCCCATAGAAGCTGTCGGGACTGGCACTGCACCACGAGAAGGACTTTCGGATCCTGCTAGTGTCGGGGGCTAAGCCAGTATCTAGGGTTCCATATTGGATGGCCTCTAAGGAGTTAGTGGAATTCCGGAGTCAGTTACAGGATTTGGTCGAAGTCGGGTTCGTCACACCATGCTCCTCACGATAGGGAGCCTCAGTATTGTTCATGAAGAAGAAGGATGTGACCCTCAGATTATGCATTGATTATAGAGGGCTAAATTGGCTTGTGGTACGGAACACAGACCCTCTATCGAGAATAGATGCACTTTTTGATTAGCTGGAAGGGGCTCACTGATTCTCAAAGTTAGACTTGAGATCGGGGTATTATCAGCTCCGGATCTAGTAGGATATTCCGAAGACCGCATTCAGTAGCTGATATGGTCTTTATGAGTTCACCATGTTGCCATTCGGTCTCATGAATGCACCCTATGCATTCATGAGCCTGATGAATCAGGTATTTGAGACATATCTAGATGTTTTTATCATCTTATTTATAGATGATATCCGTATCAATTCAAGGACTGTGGAAGTGTTGGTGTTACAAAGGTTATCTGGAAGTGATCAAGCATGTGGCCTCACTGCCAACTCAGTATGAGCCTATTAGTGTCGCACATAAGATTATAGAGAAATTGGGAGATTGGATTTGTATGGATTGGCTTATATGATGAGTTGAAAAGACTTCGCTCAATCAGGCTAAAAGCGTCGAGTGCATTGAGACCAGTCAATGCCTTCGATGAGTTAAGCGTTAACTCGTCGAATGTCGGTGTTGAGTGTGTTGAGTATATTCAGCGATTCATCGTGTCAAAGTGTTTATTAGACGAGTATGGCACTTAAGCGTTGAGTGCATTGACTATACTCGACAATTTGTCAAGTCAAGGAGTTGTTTTGACATGTCTGGGTCTTAGGCATTGAGTGTGTTGAGCTCACTCAATGCCTTCGTCGAGCAAAGAGTTTACTTGAAAAATCTGGTAGTTAGGTGTTGAGTGCGTTGAGTGCACTCAATGCCATTCGACGAATCTGGCTTTGGTGTTGAGTCCGTTGAGTGCACTCAATGTCATTTGATGATTCATCGATTATGGCGCAGAAAGTATTACGAGCATTGATTCCACTCAATGCCTATGCCGAGTCGAGCGTTGACTCAGTAGAGGATGGTGTTGAGTTCGTCGTGTATCCCATGGATACTCTACGATTTGTCGAGTATGTAATGATACTCGTCGATTCGTCGTGTATGCTATAGATACTTGACAATTCGTGGAGACAAGCATTGTCTGGTCGAATTTATGGATTCTAAGTCTGGGTCTGCCAATAGCGATGGGAATAGCTCTGTTTATTCCTTGGGCATAAAAAGAATGTTATTAGGGTTTCTATGTGTAGCGATTATTCTGTCAAGCACACGAGATGCACTGTGCAAAAAGACCGAACCCAAAAAGCCCGACGGAAGTCGTTCCGCCGATCCTGTCGCCGTCGCCGATCCCGATCATGGCGATTGTCGCTGCCGCCTCTCCTCTAATAGATCTAGCAGTTTGTGGAGATGATGGGTGTCCTCTCCCGACCCAGTGCTTGTTCGACAAGTGACTGCCGGTTCTCCCGATCGTGTGGATTTCCTGTAGATGCATGAACATTATTTCTATGCTCAGAACTCAAACCGCTAAGTGGCCGGCTAATTTTTCTGGAGCATCTTGGTTGAGTATTGACTCAATCCCTCAAAGTTAATTTTATTTATAACAAGTTTTACTTCTTGATTCATGTATATTGCCAGATCCGAACATTTGGGTTTTCTTGTTCTCTTTTTCCGCTGTTCGCACAACTATTTTATCGTCTAGTAAAACCAAACAATCATATCAGAGGGTGGATGCCTGCAATATTCCATGTTTCAGAAGTCACTAAATTGAAGGCGTATAGATTTGGAGAATTTAGAAGTGTTCTAAAATGCCTAAATCTATTCTTGGATCTCCAACAAAAACGCATGTGAATTCGTTGTTGCAACTCCTTAACTGTAACTATCACTCTTATTTGTTTGTGAAACCAAGTATATGGTAGATATTGAATATCACACATATAGTGACGAGCTTGTCTAGTGTGTAAGTGGAGTTCGTGTTTCTCAAGTCCAGTGCATGTAAATCTGAAGATTTAGAGGTGTTCTATATATTCAAATTTAGCCCAACTCATCAAGTGTTGATGGCGATTTTATTGTGCACATCTGGGATGCTTTTCGATTATGATTATTGCCGTTTCATTCTATGGATGTGCACATTGGTTAATTGTTATCCGTGATTAAAGAGTTAATCAAGTATCAAAATCCTTAAGCAATATTAAGTATTCGAATGGCTTTCGATGGATGAAACACTTCCTGCGCCGATCGATGAAGTGTGGGCTTGCCAAAGCAAGGTGCATTAATCTATCTTGGTAAGGGTGTGAGCGGATAATTGTGATATCCTACTATCGACATTGGGTCAAGCTTAACTGGGTGACCTCAAAGGTTGAGTGCCCAGAGGCATAGGGTTGGCATGCACCATATGATGGATGCGAATGAAGAGTTATTCACCAGCCATACAGGAATTGCATTGTGATGCAATTGGCAAGCGTTGCCTACCTAAATAGCTGCATTATGAGAGAAAAGCCAAAGCTGACTCATAGTGTTAGTGAAATATGGATCTTGTCCGCTAAGAGAGAATTCACATAATCTCTTCGAATTGATATCAAGGGTTATCAGTTTTATAAAAATAGTGGGAGTTATTTAAATTAAAGTCCTAATTGAAAGAATAAATTATATTTTCTAAATGCAGTACTAATTTGCTTTGCTTGATCCTTGCATAATTTCCATGGTAAGTTGTTCACATTCCACTTTGTCCCTCCGAGCGATCCTTGAGAAGGAAAAGCTGGGCGGGACGAATTTTTTGGCCTGGTATAGGAGCTTGAGAATTGTTCTCAGGCAAGAGCGCAAGCTCTACGTTTTGGAAGAGGTAACACCTGATGAGCATGTCGGGAATGTGCCCTGTGCTGATAAAGATGCTTATAATAAGTATCTTGATGACTCCTTGGATGTCGAATGTCTCATGCTAGTGACCATGAACTCTGAGCTCCAAAAGAAACATGAGAACATGAGTTGCAAGGATATTGACGAGCATCTCAAGAAAATGTTTCAAGCGCAAGCTTGTCAAGAGAGATTAGATGCCACTATGGCGTTGTTCCAGTGCAAGATGTTAGCTCTTAACCTAGTAGGGACTCATGTACTCAAGATGATTGGGTATATCAAGAACCTTGAAAGACTAGGGTTCCCTCTAGGCCAAGAGATGGCCACAGACCTGATCCTGCAATCATTGTTCAACATTGATGAGAAGTTTGTCTTAAACTATAATATGAATGAAATAGACAAGACACTGCCCGAGCTCCTAGGCTTGTTGCAAACTGCCGAGAACAACATGAAGAAGGCCAAGCCTGCTAGCCTCATAATGATGGTGTATAAAGGCAAGGGCAAGACCAAGGGCTTTAAGAAGACAAAGGTAGGACCTAAGTCTACTTTGGAGCCCAAGACTTCAACACTGAAAAAGAAAAGTTCAGGGAAAGAGGGAAAGTGCCACCATTCTAGCAAGACTGCTCATTGGAGATGGAATTGTCCTTCATACATTGAGGGTCTGCAAATGATGAAGGGAGGTATGACTTCCTCTTCAGGTATTTATGTTATAGAGATAAACATTTCTGCTCCTTCATCCTGGGTATTGGATAACAGATGTAGTTCTCATATTTGTGTAAATGTGCAGGAACTGGGAAGGAGAAGAATGCTGAGTAAAGGAGAGGTGGACATACGTGTTGGCAATGGAGAAAGAGTTGCTGCAGTCATCGTGGGTGTTTACCGTTTGGCTTTGCCTAGTGGGCTAGTAATAGAACTATATAATTGTTATTTTGTTCCTTCCATAACTAGAAACGTTATATCCATTACATGTTTGGACATGGTGGTTTTTCTTTTATTATTAAGAACAATTGTTGTTCAATATTTAAGAATGATGTTTGTTATGGTATAGCCCAAATGTTTAATGGTTTAAATGTTTTGAACTTAGACCATCAAATCTATAATATAAAAAATACTAAGAGACTAAAAATGAATGAATCGAACCCTACGTATATTTGGCATTGTCATTTGGGACATATAAATGAGAAACGTATATCCAAGCTCCATAGAGATGGACTATTGGACTAATTTGATTATGAATCATTTGAGAGATGCGAATCTTGTATGTTACACATGATGACTAGGGTACCTTTCACTGAAAAAAATGAGAGGGCTGATGATCTCTTGGGTATAGTACATAGTCATGTATGTGGAACAATGAGTTCTATGGATAGAGGTGGGTACTTCTACTATGTTACATTTACTAATGATTTCAGTAGATACAGATACGTGTATCTTATGAAGTGCAAATTTGAGACCTTTGAAAAGTTCAAAGAGTTTAAAAACGAAGTAGAGAACCAGCTGGGTAAGAAGGTTAAAGCACTGCGATCAGATCGAGGTGGCGAATACCTAAGTCAAGAGTTTCGTAATCATCTAAAATAGTGTGGTATTATATCACAGATCACTCCACCTAGAACACCGCAACATAATGGTTTGTCTGAGCGGAGGAATAGTGAAAGTCCACTTAGTGTCGGCTATGTGCACCTATGGGGGGGGGGGGGGGGAATAGGTGACGTGTGGTTCTTTTGCGGAATTTATAGATGTACCTGCACAATAAAACAACAAACACAGTACACAGAAAACACAACAAATTTATAGTGGTTCCCCGACTTGGGTACATCCACTTTCCCCCTTCGACCTATCTCCCCAACAAGGGACGACTCGGTCACTTCACCAACGGGATTGAAATCCAATCCCTGCACTAACGGAAGGATCCCTTCCACACGTGAGAGTCAACACTCCCACAAACTGGGTTGCACCCAACCCTTACAACACGGAACAAAAGTTCCTTTACAACAAAAGTAAATATGGAATGTATATGAAATACATACTTCTTTCGGAGACTACGGTGTTCCTCTTCGTTCGACGACGTGTTCTCGAGGTCGATGAGGAGTCTACAACCTTGGTCTCTCTTGGAGAGGATCTCCCGAAACCGGCGGCGGCAATCCGAGCGACGGCTTGGTTCGGAGTTGGCGGCAACGAAGGTGCGCTGCTGTAGTGCTTTGAGATCCAAACTTCTTTGCGAAGCAAACTAGGTCTACCAACGGTCACTCTAGGATCAGTCGTCTCGATCGATTCGGACGGGGAAGTTTTCCCGGTCAACAAATCGAGAGACAAGAGATCTCTGGATAGACACGTGAGATGCAAGCTTTGTTAAGCTTCTGTCGCCGGAGATCGGGAAGGAGAACGATCGGCGGAGGCGACGTACTAGCCCGAGCGCGACGGCGGTGGCGGAGAAGAGAGATCGCGATTTTAGGGTTTCGTGCTCAGGTTCTTTCTCCGTGGTGTACTGTTCAAAATACCCGAGTATAAATACTGTAGCTACCCCTAATAAGACCGTTTGTGGGACCCACAGAAATAATCCCCAAATCCCGGTCCAGATATTAAACAGCGGCAGAATCCGGTTCAGGGAATTAGCTGAGACAGAATCCGGTTCAGGAAATTAACTGAGAAAGCGCCAAGTCAAAATCGGCGAGAATCGCAGACGATTCTCGACGAATCGGCGAGAATCACCAAGTGATTCTCGACGATTCGTCGAGAATCGTTTGTGATTCTCGTCGAATCACTTGTTGATTCTCAACGAATTTTACTTGGTATTCATGGGCTGCTTGACCACAGGTTCGGCGGGAATTACAAGTGATTCTCGCCGAATCTTACTTGGCACCATTTTGAGATGGCCAGAAGGAGTCGGCGAGAATCACTGATGATTTTCGACGATTCGACGAGAATCACCTAGTGATTCTCGCCGATTCGGCGAGAATCACTTGGTGATTCTCATCGAATTTGCCTTGGACGATTTTTCGTCTTCCACCTAGGAGCTGCTCCTTGATCCTCCATGCTCCTTGTCTTCTCTTGCATATGAGCGGCCCTGTACTTGAAAGTAAGTGCCCTCCAATAGAGAGAGTACACATAGGCCAACACACTGATCTGCTCAACGAGGGATTACGTCGTGCAGACCCGTGTATATTGACCTACTGCACCCTGACATTGGTGTGCACTTAGCGTGGAGAAACTGCAAGTACACCTTGAAAAAGTTTATCAAATACATAGTCTATTGACCTTAGCTTGTCCAGGGGCTTCTTCAAATCAGGTACATTGTGGATACAATACCCAACAATCTCCCCCTATTTGAAGAAGCCTAAACCCTACAGCTAAGGTGAATAGAGCAAATGAAAAGGAAAGTAACTGAAGGCCATAAACTTAACATCATTAAGTGGAGACATCCCTTACCAATACCGAGTGCTTGGGAGCAAGCTGGAGCCACCTTAGCCTTGACCCCGAGAGGGTTATCTCCCCCTTTTCGGCTTCGGCAAATCGGGGGTCAGTAACCTTTGGCCCTTAGCTCCCTCTCAGTTCTTGCAGCTGTACTCACGCTGGAGTTCCCGGCTCCCCCTCAGCTTATGCCTCTGTAGTCTTCATTCTTCATAATTGAGCATCCCCAATTCTGTCTTGAAGAGATTGAACTTTGCCTCGTCTAGGGGCTTTGTGAATATATCAGCAATCTGCTTGTCCGTGGGGACATAACAGAGAGAGATATCCTTGTTCTCCACGTGCTCCCGAATGAAGTGGTAGTGTACTTCAATATGCTTCGTTCTGCTGTGCGACACCGGATTGTTGGCAATGGCAATTGCACTGGAGGAGTCGCAGTACATTGGAACTTCCTTGAACTGAAGGTTGTAGTCGGCCAACTGATTTCGGATCCAAAGGAGTTGTGCGCAACAGCTTCCTGCTGAGATATACTCTGACTCGGCTGTGGAGGTTGCAACACAATTTTGTTTCTTGCTGTTCCATGAGATAAGCCTCCTGCCGAGGAATTGACACGTCCCGGAGGTGCTTTTCCTGTCATCCCTGCTCCCTGCAAAATCAGCATCTGAAAAGACTATTAGCTCGACATCATTGTTCCTCTGGTACCACAAGCCAAGATTAGGAGTACCTTTAAGGTATCTTAGAATTCGCTTTGCAGCGACATAGTGAGATTCCTTAGTGTTCACCTGATATCGGGCACATACACATGTGGAGAACATAATATCCGGTCTACTGGCAGTAAGGTAGAGCAGGGATCCAAAGATGCTTCTGTATTTGGTTTCATCGAAAGGTTTACCTTTCTCATCCTTATCCAGAGACATGGTGGATCCCATTGGAGTCCTCATAGAGGTTGCACTCTCCATACCGAATTTCTTAAGGAGTTCATTTGTGAACTTCGTCTGAGAGATGAAGATTCCATCCTCAGACTGTTTCACTTGAAGGCCTAAGAAATACTTGAGCTCTCCCATACTGCTCATTTCAAACTTTCCTTGCATAAGTTTAGAAAACTTTTTGCAAAGATTGTTGTCCGTTGAGCCGAATATTATGTCATCGACATAGATTTGCACCAGCAAAATCTTGCCTTTGACTTCCCGGAGAAACAATGTTTTATCTATTTTACCTCTGGAGAACTTGTTCTCAAGAAGAAAACTAGATAAAGTCTCATACCAAGCTCGTGGAGCTTGTTTCAACCCATATAAGACCTTATTAAGAAAATAAACGTGATTGGGATGAGTAGGGTCGACAAAACCTGGGGGTTGAGCGACGTATACTTCCTCTTTCAGGTCTCCGTTCAGGAATGCCGATTTCACATCCATTTGGTAGACAGTGAATCCTTTGTGTGAAGCATATGCCAGGAACAACCGGATTGCCTCGAGCCTTGCGACTGGTGCGAAGGTTTGGTCGAAGTCAATCCCTTCCTCCTGTCTGTAACCTTGAGCCACCAGCCTGGCCTTGTTCTTTATGATGACACCATGTTCATCCAGCTTGTTTCTGAAAATCCACTTCGTGCCAATGACATTCTGCTTGTATGGTCTGGGAACCAGCGTCCAAACCTTGCAACGTTCGAATTGATGTAGTTCCTCTTGCATGGCCAGAATCCATGCCGCATCCTTGTTCGCCTCGTCGAACTTCTTTGGCTCTACCTGTGACAGGAAGCTGAGATGCAATACTTCGTTAGTTGTACCTCTTCGAGTTCTGACGCCTACACGAGGATCTCCGATGATCTGTTCTCTAGGATGATCCCTCACGTGACGGAGCTCTAGAAGTCTGGCATCTGGAGCTTCAGCTACTTCTTGTGCTTCTCTTTCTTCTAAAAGATTTGTTCCATCTTGATCTTCAACATTTTCAGATGACGTGGAGGTGGAAACTTTGATGTACTTGGGTGCGTCATCTTTAGGGGTCTCATCCAGATTCAGCTGGTCAAGTCTAGCACCTGCATCTTCAAGAAGACTACTGGAAGAATTGCAGTTAAGCAAACTTCCTTCATCAAATACAACATTTATTGATTCTTCTACCACTAGGGTTTTCTTATTGAAGACCCTATATGCCCGACTATGGGAACTATAGCCCATGAATATGCCTTCGAAGCATTTTTCACCGAATTTAGTACGCGGGTACTTCCCATTATTCAGTACATAGCATCTGCACCCAAAAATCCTCAAGTAGGACATGGTTGGTTTCCTGCCTTTCAGTAGCTCGTAGGGCGTCTTACGATGATGTTTGTTGATCAAAGCTCGGTTTTGTACATGACATGCCGTATTGACACCCTCTGCCCAGAAGTATTCCGGGAGAGAAGCATCTTTCAACATAGTCGTGCAGGCTTCAATGAGAGTTCTATTTCTCCTCTCCGCAACTCCATTTTGCTGAGGAGTGCGCGGGGAGGAAAACTCATGAAAGATACCTTGTTCTTCACAAAATTCTGTCATAGCACCAGATTCGAATTCTGTTCCATGGTCACTTCGGATTTTGACCACGGAGCAGTTAAATTCGTTCTGAACCTGCTTGACAAAATTAGTGAGGATGTCAAAAGTATCTGACTTTCGTTTCAAAAAGAACACTCATGTAAACCGTGAGTGATCATCAACTATCACTAGCGTATATGACTTGCCTCCCAAGCTATGAACTTGCATTGGGCCAAACAAGTCCATATGTAGCAGGTAAAGACATCGGGAAGAGTCTTTGTCTGCAATGCTCTTAAAGGTAGCCCGTGTCTGTTTGCCCATCTGGCATGCATGACAGGGGCTATCCTTGATGCACTTGATACTGGGAGCATCTCTTACTAAATTCTTAGAAAATAGCATACTAATTGTCTTATAATTAATATGTGCCAATCTCTTGTGCCATTGTTCACAAAGAGAAGCACTGCCTGTTGCCACAAGGCATACGGGGGTAGATGAATCTATACTAAGAAAATCTAAGCAGAAGATATTTCTGCTCCTAATGCCTGATAATACCGTCTCAGAGGAGGTACGTGAAATTATCAGACATTTATCCTTGCAGAACTTAACGTCATAACCTTTATCACATAACTGACTTACACTGATCAGGTTATGATTTAACCCTTCAACATAAGCCACGTCGGTGATAGAGATTATACCGTTGGAAATCATACCATAACCTCTGGTGACTCCTCGATCTGACCCTCCAAAGATGACTTTGGGTCCATTCTCGACTGGAGTGTAATCACGCAGCAGGCTTCTTGTCCCGGTCATATGCCGGGAGCATCCACTGTCCAAATACCAGATTGGCGTTTTGGTGGCCTTTGGACATTCCTGCAAAACAAAATTAATTTGCCTTAGGAACCCAATCGAACTTGGGTCCTAGATTCCTGGTTAGCACACTCCCCCTCGGTTGGTTAACCCTACGAGTGGTCGGTCTCGCATTGTTAACATAGGGAGTCTCGTAGTTCCTTGGATTAAACCAACAATCCACGGCAAAGTGACCGATTCTGCCACAACACCAACAGTCGAACCTGTTGTATCTCTTTCGAGGCTCCTGCCTTACCCTGGGAACAACGGGTACAGCTGGGGCCTTAGATCTGGAGGTGGAGGCCTCATGGTGACGGCAGTCACATGACTTTGTCACCTTCTGAATAACAGGCTTGACTTTTGGCGCCTGCATTCCGTTATGGCCGCTAGAGAACGGACCATAACTTCCTATGTGGATCTCCTCATAAGGTGCCTTGAAGGCACTCTCACCAAAGTTCCGGGGGAAGTTCCAACCGTCATACCGGCTCTTAGGCTTTGCAACCGAGGGCCGGAAATGATGCCCAAATGTTGACTCAAAGTCATGTTGGTTGCAAGGAAAGCCAGGCTTTCTGAACGCAACAGGACTAAGAGTAGCCTTCCCCTTTTCATCAGCAGAGGCCTTCTTGGCGGACTTATTCTTCCTCTGGTTCTTTTTCCTCCTAGATGAAGAACCAGATGCCCCAATATGCCCCAAGCCAGCTCCTTTGGCCTGAGCAGAGAAGGTGTCAACGACTGGAAGCACTGTTTTTGGCATAGAGAAGCTCTGTACGATCTTCCTTTCTGCCGTAAGTAGTTCTTCCAATTTGTTGACTTCCTCCTGCTTGAGATCAAGGAGCTTCAAGGACTCTGAGTGCTTTGAAGTTAGGTCAAGGTGCTCCTGTCTGAGAGAGATCAAGCTAGTGACCTCTTCCCTTAGGGATACACACTCACCTTTAAGGAATTTTACTTCCTTCTTCTCAGCCTTCAGTCTCTTGCGGCACTCGTCGAAAGTGTTGAGCAGAAGCTCATACTTTTCGAGGAGTTCAGCTTCGCGGGCCGAAGGGCCATCCTCAGGTTCATCATCCTGAGACTCAGGATCAGAGTCGGAGTCGGAGAGAGGGGTGTGAGCTTTTACCTTCCCAGTAAATGGGGGGCATTCTCCTTCTGAGTCTGAGCGACCCACCAGCCCGAAGTAGGCTTCCTCATCATCACTGGAGTCTGAGGAATCAGACTCACTTAGGTCTTTGGTCTTCTAGCGATGTAGCTCCGCTCCTTCTTCTTATCTCTGGAGGATTTGGGCTCCTCTCCTTTCCCTTTATCTCTTTTGCTTTGATGGCAGTCGGCCACGATGTGACCTGGCTTATTGCATCCAAAGCAAATAATATCAGAAGAACGATGTTTGTTAGGTTTAGATGCATACCTGTCAGAAGAGTAGTTTTTTCTTCTGATGTCTGGAAGAGGAGCCGTCTCTCTTTCTTTGATTCCTCATCTTGAGGAATTTCTTGAACTCTCGAGTGATGAGGGAGAAATCCTCTTCCGACAGTTCTGAGCTGGAGGAGCATGAATGGGAGTCCTCCTCTTCTTCCTTATTTATGGCACGGTATGACACCGCACCCTTCCCTTTTCTGGAGTGACTGGCTTTTAGGGCCACAGTCTTTTCTTTAGCAGCAGCCTTCTCTGCTTCTTCCTCTGCCTTCCTGGTGTTCAGCTGAAGTTCATAGGACATCAGCTTCCCGAACAGGATTTGTGGATCAGTTTCTGCTAGTCTGCCAAATTCTCTGATGGCGCAGATCTTTGTGTCCCATTCCTTAGTAAGGGACCTAAGGAATTTGTCATTGAGTTCACCATTGGTGAACACTCTTCCATAGCCCTTGAGGGCGTTGACAATCTTCAGGAAGTTCTCGTATGTGACTCCGATCTCTTCCTTAGGCCCTTGCCGGAAGGCCTCATACTTCTGGTTCAGGAGGGATCTCCGATCATCCCTTACTTCATCTGTGCCCTCCATTAGAATGATCAGACACTGCCATATCTCCTGAGCTGTCCTGCAGTTGCTGAAGTTTTGCATCATCGAGTCATCAACTGCACTGACCAGGATGTTTCTTGCCTTCATGTCAAGGCTCACTAGGACCATCTCATCCTTATCCATTTCAGAGAGTGTCTTCGGCACTTTCTTGGTGGGATCAATGGTGGAGGCCTTAGTGGGGACATAAGGTCCCTCCAGCACGATCATGAACAGTCGAGGGTCCACTGCTTCCATGTAGAACCTGATTCTTTCCTTCCAGATAGGAAAGTTGAGTCTGTTGCACACTGGGATCTTGCCGGAGTACTTGAGCCCGTCCATAGTAGATGTATGTCTCCTTGTTGACACTAGTGGCAGGATTCACCTCAAGGTGTTAGCCTTTTTGTTGAGGAACCTCCCTCTGATACCACTTGAAAGTCCACTTAGTGTCGGCTATGTGCACCTATGGGGGGGGGGGGGGGGAATAGGTGACGTGTGGTTCTTTTGCGGAATTTACAGATGTACCTGCACAATAAAACAACAAACACAGCACACAGAAAACACAGCAAATTTATAATGGTTCCCCGACTTGGGTACATCCACTTTCCCCCTTCGACCTATCTCCCCAACAAGGGACGACTCGGTCACTTCACCAACGGGATTGAAATCCAATCCCTGCACTAACGGAAGGATCCCTTCCACACGTGAGAGTCAACACTCCCACAAACTGGGTTGCACCCAACCCTTACAACACGGAAAAAAGTCCCTTTACAACAAAAGTAAATATGGAATGTATATGAAATACAAACTTCTTTCGGAGACTACGGTGTTCCTCTTCGTTCGACGACGTGTTCTCGAGGTCGATGAGGAGTCTACAACCTTGGTCTCTCTTGGAGAGGATCTCCCGAAACCGGCGGCGGCAATCCGAGCGGCGGCTTGGTTCGGAGTTGGCGGCGACGAAGGTGCGCTGCTGTAGTGCTTTGAGATCCAAACTTCTTTGCGAAGCAAACTAGGTCTACCAACGGTCACTCTAGGATCGGTCGTCTCGATCGATTCGGACGGGGAAGTTTTCCCGGTCAACAAATCGAGAGACAAGAGATCTCTGGATAGACACGTGAGACGCAAGCTTTGCTAAGCTTCTGTCGCCGGAGATCGGGAAGGAGAACGATCGGCGGAGGCGACGTACTAGCCCGAGCGCGACGGCGGCGGCGGAGAAGAGAGATCGCGATTTTAGGGTTTCGTGCTCGGGTTCTTTCTCCATGGTGTACTGTTCAAAATACCCGAGTATAAATACTATAGCTACCCCCAATAAGACCGTTTGTGGGACCCACAGAAATAATCCCCAAATCCCGGTCCAGATATTAAACAGCGGCAGAATCCGGTTCAGGGAATTAGCTGAGACAGAATCCGGTTCAGGAAATTAACTGAGAAAGCGCCAAGTCAAAATCGGCGGGAATCGCAGACGATTCTCGACGAATCGGCGAGAATCACCAAGTGATTCTCGACGATTCGTCGAGAATCGTTTGTGATTCTCGTCGAATCACTTGTTGATTCTCAACGAATTTTACTTGGTATTCATGGGCTGCTTGACCACAGGTTCGGCGGGAATTACAAGTGATTCTCGCCGAATCTTACTTGGCACCATTTTGAGATGGCTAGAAGGAGTCGGCGAGAATCACTGATGATTCTCGACGATTCGACGAGAATCACCTAGTGATTCTCGCCGATTCGGCGAGAATCACTTGGTGATTCTCGTCGAATTTGCCTTGGACGATTTTTCGTCTTCCACCTAGGAGCTGCTCCTTGATCCTCCATGCTCCTTGTCTTCTCTTGCATATGAGCGGCCCTGTACTTGAAAGTAAGTGCCCTCCAATAGAGAGAGTACACATAGGCCAACACACTGATCTGCTCAACGAGGGATTACGTCGTGCAGACCCGTGTATATTGACCTACTGCACCCTGACATTGGTGTGCACTTAGCGTGGAGAAACTGCAAGTACACCTTGAAAAAGTTTATCAAATACATAGTCTAGTGACCTTAGCTTGTCCAGGGGCTTCTTCAAATCAGGTACATTGTGGATACAATACCCAACAAATAGTACACTATTTGACATGATACGATCGATGATGAGTCATGCAGATTTGCCTGCTTCCTTTTGGGGTTTTTCACTAGAAACTGCTGCTTTTACACTAAATCGTGATCCAACTAAAGCGATTCTAATGACAACATATGAGATATGGACTAGGAAGCATCCTACTATGTTGTTCATAAAGGTTTGGGGCTATGAGGCATACGTGTGACATCAAATGCCGGACAAGCTGGAACCCAAATCAGATAAGTGTTATCTTATGGGGTATCTCAAGGAAACTAAACATTACTATTTCTACCTACCGTCTGAGGGTAAAGTGTTTGATGAGTGGATTGACCTCTTTATTGAGGAAGAGTTCTTAAGTACAAAGGCTGCTAGGGTAGAACTTGAAGAAGTTCAAGAACCACAAAACATGAATGAATCGGAATTGGAACCTGAGTTAGGACTACAAGTTGTTGTAGCTGGAGAACCTGCTCAGGAAATACAAGTTCCACGTAGATCTGGTAGAACAAGATTTGAGCCTAAGAGATGGATTTCTCGTGTCTCAAATAGGTAATGTGTTTCTTATGGATCATAGTGATGAACCAGCAACCTACCAAGGGGCCATGAGTGGTCCGGATCGCGAGAAGTGGCTTGAGGCTATGAAATATGAAATGGACTCCATGTATGAAAACCAAGTTTGGACCTCGGTAGAACCTCCTGAAGGGGTATGACCCATACGGTGCAGGTGGGCCTTCAAGAAGATATCGACATGGATGGGAATGTACAGACATTCAAAGAGCGACTGGTGGCTAAGGGTTTCAAGCAAATTCATGATATTGACTATGATGAGACCTTTTCCCCTATTGCCATGGTTAAGTCCATCAGAATTTTGCTTGTTATTGTTGCGTATTATGACTTCGAGTTCTGGCAGATGGATGTCAAAATGGCTTTCCTAAATGGGAATCTCCTTGAGGAAGTGTATATGACACAACCCAAGGGTTTTATCTCTCTAGTTGAAGCCACTAAAATGTGCAAGCTGTAGAGCTCCATTTATGGATTAAAACAGGATTCTCAAATTTGAAATCTTCATTTCGATGAAGAGATCAAAGAATTTGGTTTTATTATGAACGAGGATGAACCGTGTGTTTACAAACGGATTAGTGGGAGCATAGTTATCTTTCTGATATTGTATGTAGATGACATACTACTGATCAGAAATGACAAAATGACCTTATAAGTTGTTAAGAACAACCTAGGGAACTACTTTTCAATGAAGGACTTAGGTGAAGAGACTTACATACTTGGTATTAAGATCTATAGAGATAAATTGAAGAAGTTGTTGTGTTTGACCCAAAGTACATACATTGACAAGGTGTTGAAGCAGTTCAACATGCTTGAGTCTCAAAAAGGATTCTTACCCATGTTGCATGGTGTTAGTCTCTCTAAGGACAATTGCCCTAAGTCTCGTGAAGATAAGGACCGCATGGAGTTGATTCCATATGCTTCAGCAATTGGGTTAATCTTTTATGGAATGATATGCATTAGACACGATGTCTTTAATGCCTTTAGTAAGACTAGCATGTATCAGTATGATCCGATAAAAGTCACTGGATTGTCGTTAATAATATCCTGAAGTACTTGCGAAGGACTAAGGATACATTCTTGGTATTTGGTGGAGAGGAAGAGCTCGATGTAAGGGGTTACAAAGATGCTAGCTTCCAGACTGATAGGTACGACTTAAAGTCTCAGTCAGGTTTCATATTTTGCCTTAATGGAGGTGCTGTTAACTGGAAAAGTTCCCAACAGGAGACAATTGCTGATTCTATAATTGAGGCCGAGTATATCGCCGCTGCAAATGCAGCGAAGGAGGATATATGGATTAGAAAATTTAATTGATGAGTTAGATGTAGTTCCCAGTATTGTTCATCTTTAGATCTCTACTGTGACAACAACGGTGCAATTGCACTTGCTTCGAAACCTAGATCTCATCAGCCCTCCAATCACATACTTCGGCAGTTCCATCTTATTTGAGAGATTGTCGATTGAGGAGATGTGAGCATTAACAGAGTGTCGACTGAGTAGAACATTGCGGATCCACTAACAAAGCCTCTCGCACAGAGAAAGCATGATGGTCATGTTAGATCTATGGGTATACGATACCTGAATGATCAAATCTAGTAGGAGTCTTGTGGATTGTATGTTTGTTGGCTGTAATATTTTATTTGATGAATAAAGTATTGTATGTATTTCATTTGTGTATTTTGGAAAGTTCTCCTATTATGTTATTATTTCTATTGTGATAGAGTAGTTAACTAAATAAATGCCTTTTGGGTGTTTGCTTCCATAGGTCAAGTAGTGACTTGATTGTGAGAACCTATTATTTCAGATGCTTCATTCTTACCCTGGTCGTTATATCATCTTAGAAGCTAAGGGCGATGATGTTACCTTTAAGAATAGCATGTGCGTTGACTAATTACCCATCCTCACAAGTCATGATATTGTGATAACAATTCATCACCTGGCTACTTGTTATGAACATGTTGTACTAGACATATCCACCATGAGAATACTTTGTGGATTGTTATATAAACATGTCACAAGTATGGCTCAAGTGGTAATGGTGTTTGTGGTCCTTTGACCTGAAGTCACAACATTCATCGAGTGAGGAAGGACATGCTTTGATGCTATCAAAAGTCCAGCCTTGAGAAAATTGGATGATAAAGGTGGTTATTGGGTACGTTACTAATCATTTGGGTGTTTGCATGTGAGCAGATATGGGATTTGTCCTCCTTTATGACAGGAGTTGCATCCATGGGACCCTTGATGGAATGAGACTGAGAAATGCATGACCATGCTTGGTCGAGTCAATATATAATATTGGGCTCACCAATTTCTGGAATTTCATTCTAGATCAGGAATCTGGGACTGAACCATTATGAGCGTGATATGGTCCATACCTCTAGCTCTATCAGGATATAAGGGACGAAGGACATGACAACACTATAACATTGTTCACAATGGCTTTTGAGTTTTATAAACTCTTACTCTTTGGGGAGTAATGATATATTACTAGATTCCTCTCATTATTTGTGAAGCCTTTGTTTAATACTTTCAAGATCAAGTGGGAGACTGTTGGTGTTACCATTGTGATCTAGAAGTGATCACGCATGTGACCTCACTGTCAACTCAGTATGAGCCTATCAGGGTTGCACATAAGATTGTGGATAAATTGGGGGATTGGATTTGTATGGTTTGACTCATATGATGAGTTGAACAGACTTATCTCAATCCGGCTAAAAGCATCGAGTGCGTCAAGACCAGTCAATGCCTTCGTCGAGTTAAGCGTTAACTCTTCAAATGACGGAGTTGACTGTGTTGATTATATTCAGCGATTCGTCTAGTCAAAGTGTTGATTCGGCGAGTGTGGCACTTAAGCGTTGAGTGCATTGACTATACTCGATGATTCCTCGAGTCAAGTAGTTGTTTCGACGAGTCTGGGTCTCAGGCATTGAGTGCGTTGAGCTCACTCAACGCCTTAATCGAGTAAAGAGTTTACATGATGAATCTAGCACTTAGGCGTGGAGTGCATTGAGTGTACTCAATGCCATTCGACAAATCTGCCTTTAGGCATTGAGTCTGTTGAGTGCACTCAACGCTATTCGACGATTCATCGAGTGTGACACAAATTGAGTTGAGAGCGTTGAGTCCACTCAATGCCTACGTAGAGTCAAGCGTTGACTCAGTTGAGGATGGCGTTGAGTTCGTCGTGTATCCTATAGATACCCGACGATTCGTCGAGTATGTATTGATACTCGACGATTCGTCGTGTATGCTATAGATACTCGATGATTCGCCGAGACAAGAGTTTTCTGGTCGAATTTCTGGATTCAAAGTCTGGGTCTGCCAATAGCGACAGGGACAACTCTGTTTATTCCTTGGGTATAAATATGATGTTTTTTAGGGTTTCTGTGTGTAGCAATTATTCTGTCAAGCACACAAGCCACACTGTGCGAAAAGACCGAAACCCTAAAAGCTCGACGGGAGCAGTTCCGCCGATCCCGTGACTGTCGTCGATCCCGATCTCGGTGAGTGTCACTGCCACCTCTCCACTAACAGATCTAGCGGTGTGTGGATACCCTGAGTGTCCTCTCCCGAACCAATACTTGTTCCACAAGTGACTGCGGGTTCTCCCGATCTTGTGGATTTACTATAGAGGCGCGAACATTATTGCTATGCTCAGAACTCATGCCGCTAAGTGGCCGGCTGATTTTTCTGGAGCATCTTGGTTGAGTATAGACTCAATCCCTCAAATGTAATTTTATTTACAACAAGATTTACTTCTTGATTTATGGATATTGCTAGAACCAAACTTTTGTGTTTTCTTGTTCTCTTTTTCCGCTACCCGTACAACTATTATGTCGTCTAGTAAAACCCAACAGAAAGTCCATGCACGACATTTGGCATTAACGTTGGAGAAACTTCTGGAGCATAACCTGTATGCAAAATTATGTAAATTCCAGTTCTGGTTGAAGGAGGTGGCCTTTTTGGGTCATATTTTCAACATAGCAGGTCTAGCTATGGATCTGGCAAAGATCTAAGTAGTACCAGATTGGTCACCACTGAAGATGGTATCAAACATGCAGAGTTTTGTAGGACTTGTCGGATACTGCCGGAAGTTTGTAGAGTGATTTTCTCAGATTACCCTCCCCCTTACTTCATTGACAAAGAAGGATACCCCCTTTTTGAGGACACCGTAGTGCGAGTCTGCCTTCCAGGAGCTAAAGCATCGGCTTACCTCGGCTCTTATCCTTGACCTTCCCCCTAAAAAGGAAGGATTCCAGATCTACATAGATGCATCCTACCAGGGAATGTGTGTTGTCCTGATGCAGCACTAACATGTGATAGCCTATGCCTCCCGACAAATTAAGAAGCATGATCAAAATTATCTGTTATATGATCTAGAGTTGGGGGAGGTAATCTTTGCATTGAAGATCTGGCGGCATTACCTCTATGGGATACATTGTGACATCTTTTTTGATCACAAAAATCCCAAGTACGTGGACACACAGAAGTAGCTAAACATGCGCCAGAGATGATGTGTGGAGTTTCTATCTGATTATCAGTACACTTGCACTATCACCCAGGAAAGGCGAACGTAGTAGCAGATGCCCTGAGTAGGAGAGCTACACTAGTAAGAGCAGAACACTAGATGATGGCTATGGAGTTGGTGCGGATGCTGGAGGATACGCAGATCTTCTTGGTGTCGAAGGCATATCCCAAACTCTACAAGGAGTATTTAGCGACGATGGACACTACCAGTGACATTCAAGACAACATCAGGGACGAGCAGAGGCAGGATACCAAACTAAAGCCAATATTCAGAGCGTTAGTGGTAGGCATGGATCGGGAGTACATGTTGAAAGATGGCCTACTGTGTTTTATAGGAATATTATATACACCGGTGGGAGGCTAGCTACCAGAAGATATTTTGGTAGAGGTACACACAAGTAGGTTCTTAGTGCACCCTGGGATCACAAAGATGATGGCCGATCTGAAGATAACCATGTACTGGCAGGCATGAAGAAGGAGATCACCTACGTTGTGACACATTGCAGGTCTTGCCAGCTTGTGAAGGCTGAGTGTAGGAGCTCGATAGGACTACTACAACCACTAGCCGTGCCGGAATTGAAGTTTGAGGACATTGTTATGGACTTCATACACGGGGACATTATGATGGACTTCATACACGGATTGCCTTGATCCCATGCAGGAAATGACTCTATATAGGTAATTGTTGATAGATTGACGAAGGCTGTCCGATTTATCCTAGTCAGGAAGGATGCTCCGGTCGGAGTGCTTGTACGAAGAATTGTGGAGCAGTTTGTCCATTATCATGGTGTATTGAGGTCGATAGTATCATATCGGCATGGATGATTTGTGTCTAAGGAAAGGAGAGCAGTTCAGGCTTACTTAGGCTCCCGACTGACTTTCAGTACAACATTCTATAACGCGCCGCAACTCAAAATAGGGACGTGTAGTGTTTTGAGCCAATTTTGGGACTTGGTAGAGGTCACACGGCCTGGGATACGGGCATGTCCCAGGGCCGTGTCATGCTCAGGTTCGACGATCTGGCCGTGTGGTAGATGAAAATGTAGTCGCCATCATCAAGACACCGAACACGACCTGAGACACGGGCGTGTCCCAGGCCGTGTCCTGCTCGGGTAGTTAGCCAAGCTGTGTCGGGGAGGAACTCGGCCTGAAGCATAGGCGTGTTCGGGTTGCACGCGGGCGTGTTAAATATGACACGGGCATGTCGAGTACCCATATTATCCTCGGTCTATGTTTGGTCTTGTGTCGATGGAGGAACACGCCACGCAACACGAGCATGTACCGAATGATACGTGAGTGTCAGGTGCGACACGGCCGTGTCAGAGCCCGTGTCCTGGACTAGATACGACGGTTTCGGCCTCGATTGAGGCACACGGCCTTGGATACGGGCATGTCACAAGCCGTTTTCGGCCCAGGAATCTGATTTTAAGTGCGAATCATGGTCATCCGTTTCCTTCTTTTGGAATCCAATGGCTCAGGGCTGCTCTTACTAGGTTATTCCCTTGAATAGGGTTAGAAACCCTCATTCTATTTTGGGTTTTCTCTTTCTAAGAGTTCTAGAGAGAGGGGAGAGCAAGGAAGAAGGAGGAGAGATCCGGCCGCCGGTGGAGCTTCGTACCCCAAATCGCAAGCCGAGTTCGGATCTACAGAGGCGAGGCCGTTGCGGTGCTTTTCATTCATATAAATCTTCATGGAGCTAAGAGAAATGCCAGGGTAACAATTCTCATCTTGGACATGTGAAGTCATCTTTCCTTTTGCATAGGAAGCCCGCTCTCGCTAGTATGCAGAGTGTGTGAGGTGTTCCTTCGTGTAGACATGAATAGTCCCCGTTGTTTTTCATGTAGAGTCTGCAATCGAGAAACAGACATAGGTATGGTGTTTGAAGCCTACTCGGACAAGTTGGTCTGGATCGGTGATGTTGCATTATATGAATGACCGGAGAAGGCTCCACACCGATGGTTGTTTTCGGGTTTTCTATGAGGTAGATTGAAACAGGGAATCTTGGGACTAACTCCGAGGTACACCTAGAAAACTGGGCAGATGCGTGATTCTGCCAACATGATGGCCTGAGATCCAACTTGTACATAACTGGGTTATGTAAAGTGTGCGATCGAATTGGGACTCAGGGAAGCTTGACCCACACATATGGATTAAATTGACGTTGTGTTGTGAGCAATGGGTTAGGAGGAACCATACCCGCTCTGTGTCATTCGGTTAGTGAGACCTAAGGTACGTGGTACTCACCGTTGGCATAGATGGAGGGTCTTAGGAATAGGCCAGAAAGACCATAATGCTCACGAGAATTGCAGTCCAAGGCATGGTGGTGAGACCATGGATTTTAACCGGGTTCACCGAGAATGTGCCCTAAGAGCACGTGGTGTGTGGCCGTGCGAGCATACACCTGTGATGATGTGTAATTTCACTATTGTTAAGCTATGCTAATAAAGAGCAGGGAAGGAGCATCGCTGCCCCGAGTTTAGGGTAGGGGTCGTTATAATTTGGTCAGATCTAGCTAACCGTTTATTTTGTTTGCCACCACTTCGGTGGATTGTTGCTTGCAGGTGCTGCGGAGCCTAGTGGCAAATAGGTGGCAAAAGCCCTTGTTGATGAGCCGGACCTCGAAGGCCTAAATTTGAATGTTTACTTTTATTCTCATGTGTGACCGGCCTGCGTGCCGAGGTCTGGAAGACACTTTTATTTGAGTAAACTATTGTAAGGCCATAAGGCCAAGTACTTGTGTATTTGTGTGTTCATTCCTCTAGGGTTACTATAGTGGAAATTCATGTTGTGGCTGGGTTCTTAATTTGCAACTTTTAAATTGCTTCCGCTAGAATGTACTCTGTGTAGGACATTGATTATTGGTTGGATGGTTTCATTGCATAACCCTTCAGTTTATTTGTGGTATATGGCGTCGGGCCCTGGCCGGACCTACTGCTATATGCTATGCGACGGATAAGAGGTATTACACGTTCCACCTCCAGATGGATGGGCAGACAGTGCATACAAACTGGATATTAGAGGACCTCCTATGCCTATGTATCTTGGATCGTGGGGAGCCGTGGGAGAGGCTGTTGTCCCTTATAGAGTTTTCTTATAATAATAGCCATCAGTCTAGTATAAGCATGGCACCCTATGAGGCATTGTACGTACTAAGGTGCGAGACTCTGCTATATTGGGTCCAAGATGAGGACCCAAAGGCGTTTGGCTCAGAGTTCATGGAGACACAAATGCTCAGGTTCGATTGATTCGAGATAGGATGGTGGAGGCCCAGAGCAAACAAGCTAAATACTACGATGCACGACATCGTCAAGTGGAATTTCAGGTTGGTGATCGGTTATTCTTGAAGATACGCTCGCTGCATCGAGTCTCGCACGTTCGTGGATGAAAGAAGCTCAGTCCATGATATATGGGACCCTATAGGGTTCTGGAGAGAATCGGCCCTTTGTTCTATAGACTGGAGAAACCGCCCGAGTTGACCGGCTTACACGACGTCTTTCATGTATCATCTCTTAGGAGGGCTCTCCCACAGCCGGAGAAGTATATTTCTACTACGGTTGGCCCAGTTGAATCAGACCGATCAGTCTGCTTGAACCCGATCAGGATAGATGATAAAGAGGTATGAGTCCTGCAATGAAAGAAGGTTCTTCCAGTTAAGGTCCTGTGGTCGAATCACGGGAGCATGAGCTATTCTAGGAGCCTCTAGACCTTATGCAACAGAAGTATCTGGAACTCTTCACAACAGGTATAACCTTAATTGCCCAAGAATTTCATATTCTTTAACTTTTAGTGCAAACTCCGTGAGCCTAATCTTAATTTCGGGGGCGAAATTTTTTTATATGTATTGGAATTTGTAACATCACGCAAACAACCAGACCCCTACGAGATTTTTGTCATGCCTAGGTCATGACAAATCTTTAAGAAGATCAAGAAGACCTTGGATGCCTAGGTAAATAGGTGAATGCAACTTGGTATGCAAATAGTAGCTTCTGAATACCTAAGCTAGGGTTTGGCCAAAGGCTCCCCACATAACTACTTGACCCCACCCTACACATTCAATCTTATAGGGACCCTTTGGTGCCCTAATAACCCATTAGGGGTCAACCAAGGGGTGGAATTGTCTAGAGTCAACCCTAACCCTAGTTAGGTCAAAGTGCCCTAGTGAAAGATATGGTACCTAAACACCTAGAGGGGGGGGGGGGGTGAATAGGTGACCTAAACCTTTTTGCAATTTTGTTGGCAGCTCAATAGTGATTTCACAGATTATTACAACTAACAGCAATTACAGAAATAAACAGTAATTCCACAGCACAGCACAGCATAGAAGACACACTAATTTATAGTGGTTCCCCAATCTTTGGGTACATCCACTTTCCCCCTTCGCCTATCTAGCAGTGTACTAGATTCGGCCAAACGTCTCCACTAACTCAGAACCCAACTAGGTTCCTACCTCAGGCCCAAAGCCTTACACTCAGCCAAAAGGCCTACACTCAGCCACCCAGGCCTACACTCAGCCAATTAAGGCCTACACTCAGAGTTCTTCAACTCCTACACTCAGGCAAGCAAGCCCTACCCTCAGCCTTTATAATATAGGCTTACAATTCTCTCAGATCCAATGGATCCTACAAGTTAAAATAGAAAGTACAATATCTAACTCTACAACTCAGAAAATAAGAGAGGAGTTGAGAGATTCTTGAAGAGTTCTTGGAAGAACTCAGTTAGATCCAAACTGACTTAGCTTCCTTCAAAGCTTCTTGATTAGAACTGAATTAGTCTGAATCTTCTGCAGTTGTTCCTTGACCTCTACTTCTTGAAATTCAGATGACTCTGAATTCTTCTTCTCAGCCTTAGTTCCAAAGACTGAATTCTTGGTTGGAGCTCTCTCTCTCCAACTTCTTAGATCTGCCGATGCACAGCAAGATCTTCTTGTGTTGATACCACTTTTTCAAAGATCTGAAACCTCTCTATCAAAAACTTCTTCAACCACTTCTATATTACTTGATCAATCTTGATCACTCTATCAAACTTGGTCTGTAAACTATGGGTGCCTATTTATAGGCTTCCTTCATGGTAACCGGCTGGTCCGGTTCATAACAGACTTCTGATATCTCTGACAGTTGATGTAGACCGGCTGGATTGGCAGCTGTCATGTCAACCAGTCACTTCTTGAAATTCCCTAACTGTCAGATAGTGTCGAGACTTTCTGTTCTTAAGTGTCGACACTTATAGGCCAAGTGTCGACACATGTTGTGTAAGTGTCGACACAAGTCTACAAGGTGTCGACACAATTCCTTGTATGTCTCGACACAGATTCTTCTGCATGTGTCGACACTGAAATTGAGTGTCGACACAAGTACTTGTACTTCATTCTTTAACTGTATTCTTCTAAGTGTCGACACATGTTCTTTGTGTCGACACATCTTTATGTGTTGAAACTGTCAAGTGTCGACACTACTTCTTGGTGTCGACACAAGTCTTCAATCTTGATTCTTTAGCTGAGTGTCGACACATTCCCTTAGTGTCGACACTTGTACTTAGAATATTTTGTAACTTTTCTGTTCTTTGCTAAGTGTCGACACAGCTCCTTGTGTCGACACTTTCTTCAAGTGTAGAGTCTTCAACTACGTGTCGACACATTGTGCTGAGTGTCGACACTTTCTTCAAGTGTTGACTCTCCTGGTTGTGTGTCGACACATTGTGCTGAGTGTCGACACTTTCTTCAAATACTGACTCTTCAGCATAGTGTCGACACATTGTGTTGATTGTCGACACTTGTTTCAAATACTGAGTCTTTAGCTAAGTGTCGACACATTGTGCTGGGTGTCGACACTTTCTTTAAGTGTTGACTCTTCTGCATAGTGTCGACACATTGTGTTGAGTGTCGACACTTGTACTTAGATTCTGCAGACTTTTGCTGAGTGTCGACACAACTCCAAGTGTCGACACTTTCTGGTGTTGACTCAGCTCTTCTAGGTGTCGAAACTTCTGCTAAGTGTCGACACAGCTTTTCTGCATTCTTCTACACTGAGTGTCGACACAGCTCCAAGTGTCGACACTTTCTGACTGGTGTCGACTCTTCTTCCCAGGTGTCGACACAATGACTCCAAGTGTCGACACTGCTTGTCTGGGTGTCGACACAAGCTTGCTCAAGTGTCGACACTTTCCCTCTGGGTGTCGACACATGGACTTAGAAACTTTTAGCTTCAGTCTAGTGAATACCTAACCTGCACAAGTAACTCAAACACACATCAAATACATTATGATGTATATCATTGAGTTAGGTGAGGCTTCTTCAAATCAGGTACATTTGACCAATGTACCCAACAATCTCCCCCTATTTGGAGAAGTCATAACCCTTAGTCAATGATATACACCACTCATAATTAAAAAATTATAAAATAATGTAAAACAGGTATATGTCAACAGAGTTAAACTTAAACATGTAATAAAGCACACATGTATACTCATTCAGCATTACAGAACAAACAAGAATTAGACACATTCATCTGAACAATCATGAAATTTATTTAACAAAAATTGTTCAAACATTGTTGTTAATACATTTTCAATGATTTACACAAAATGTTTGATGTAACAGATTACAACATTCTTCAGTTTAATCTTAGTCTAATTCTGCTCTGGTTCTTTTATGACTATGCCTTTTCCAGCTTGCACTTTGGCCTTTACAGCAGCAGCAGCGGCAGGCTCAGCTTCAGCAGTCTTCTTCCCTTTGGAGTCCTTCTTCTTCTGTTCTTCAGCCTTGATTTTTTGCCTCTCAAAGTAATGATAGGGCTTAGGAAAGTACTTGCTAGGCTCCACAGCTGTAGGAGGTAGCTTTCCTAACTTAGCCTTCCTTCTATGCTGGACAATGGCTTCCTGCCTGATTTCACGCTTCCTCCATTCAGCTTCTGAGAACCACTTGTTCCTCTCATGGGCATTGTCCTTGGCTGCTTTCCAGGCTGTAAGAATGATGTTCCTAGAAGTAGGGCTCCACTGTTCAAAATCTGGTTTTTGCTCAGCAAGTTCCCTGAACTTCTTCTTTGACAGCCTTGTCTCTTCCTCTTTGTCCATAGCCTCTTGCATAGCAGCTGTAATAGGTTGAACAACCTTTTCCAGAATAACATTTGGCTTACCAGCAGTTGGACTATACATTGTGCTTACATCAGCATGAACCATGTCAAAATCTGGAGGTGGATAGATCACCTGAGCTACTTCCTGTTGCTCACCTCCAAGATATGCACTTTGAATACCAGATTCAGCTACATTGTCATCATCACACAGGGGAGGATAGCCCAGTGTAGCTCTGATGGAATTAGAAATCCATTTGGCATGGTCAGAGCTAGCTTTGACTAACACCCTCTCCCCCTTTATGACTTCTTGTTCAACATGGTCTCTTACATCATCCTTTTGGAATCTTATCTGGCTGTCCAAGTACCTGATGCCTTCCTTAAAATAAGGTCTAAGCTTTGTAAGCTGTTCAGAAATGACCTTCTGTGAATCTTTGATTGCATTCTTGACAGCAGCAATTTCTTCCTGAAATACTGTATCAAATTCAGCCTTGGCAGCAGCAGAGGAGGTTGATGGTTCAGCAGACTTACTCTTCAGTTCAGTGACTATTGCATTGTGTGAAGCTGTTAAATTATCATTCATCCTCAATTGATTTTCCAGCACATAGCCCTGCTTCAATGCTATATCATCTACTTGAGTCTTAATCTTTTCCTGATGAGTAGCCAGATAGACCACTGCATTACCACCCTTGTGGAAGCAGTCAGTCATTTTCTTCTTATTCAAATTCATTTCAAACCTTATTGATTTGATATCTTGAGCTAGATCAAATTGTAGGGACTTTTGGCCTTCATCAATATATTTCTCTATAGCCCTCCTGTGCTCATCCAGCTTTACTTGCATTGCTACCATTAATCCACTGTAATCAGTTGATGGAGCTTGTTGGACTAGGGCGTGTTGAGCAACAGTTTGTAGAGCCTTCTTATAGCTCTGGCTCCTTCTTTTGAATATAAAGAACTGCTTCTTCTTATCTTGCTCAGCCTCATCATCCTCAGACTCTGAAGTACTTGCTATATCCACCCTATCCTTAGGGCTTGATGGTTTTTCAGTTTGCACATCTTGTGCCTTCTCAGTATCTAGCCTTATAGGCTCTTCCTGAACATCCATGTTCTCCCCCTCAGCAGCAGCATCCTTCTCTTCATCAGCAGTATTCTTTTCCATGTCAAAATCATCTTGATCTAAATTCAGAAATAGATCTTCCATAGTATATTCTGGGGGTGACTGTGCAAGAGATGTACTGTGGTCATCAGCTATAACAGATGTGTCTTGGAGAACAACATCTGGTTCTTGAGTTGCTGGCTGATTTTGCTGATGGTCATCAGACAAATCAGAATTTATTATAGAAAAATTGATAGTATTAAGGTCAACAAGTACCTCTTGGATTAGGATGGTGGCTTGTTCACTTTCCAGTGTAGATGGTTCTGCTACACCTGGAAGCTCCCCCTGGGTCTCAGCCACATCTTTAGCAGCAGGGGTCTTTTCTACTATCTCCTCCTCTTGATTATCAGGTGTGAACACCACCTGTTCTTCACTTCCAGAACTGCTTGAGGACACTTGGGCCACAACAACAGTTTTTCTCTTCTTCCTTGGAGGGGAATCCTTCTTAGAAGCTTGTTTCTCAGGGGTGGTCAATTCCTTTGATAGCACCCTTTCCCACCTGGAGAATATCCTTGAATCCATTCTCCTCATGTGATTGATTTTAGTTCCAGCAGCAGTGCTCATTACCTCTGGAATTGATCCAGCCAGGTAGAGACTTAGTATCCTGCCCAGATTGGGCTTCTTCAGACTTTCCTTCACTTTCTCAAAGACAATCATAGACCAGTCTGTCTTGAGGTTGAAGATGATTCTGGTCATAATACTGAACATAGAGGCTGACACCCTGTCATGTCCTCCTGGTTTGCTTAGTATAACTTTGCCTACAACTTCAGACAGGAATTTGCCTTGATTATTCATTCCCTTCCTGTTGAAAACTGATCCTATTTTCATTTTAGGATCAAGACCACACCAGGTCAGTGCTTCTCTGGTCTTAGATGTGGTCACTTCCTCTTCTTCTTGAACTTTAGGTAGCTGAAGTACCTTTCTCAAGGACTTGGGTGAAATCTTGACCTTGGTGCCATGCACCCTTGACTTAATTCTGTAGCCTGAGTCATCTACAGACGCTCCAGTAAGAAATTCAAGCACTTCTTTCTTCCATATCTTGGATGGTTCTGAAACCAAGAACTCCAATCCTGAATCGGTGACTAGGGTTACCACCGTCTTGATTGCTTGATCGCCATCGTCAAAAGCACCTCGCACGAGCTCATACCCTTCGTTAACATTTTCCTCGAGCTTGGGAGCCATTAGGGTTTGAAGATTTAGTCTTGAGAAGAGAGAAATGTCGACACAAGAGTTTTGGTCTCGAAACTTTGAAAGCGTGTCGACAAACACAAACAGAACCCTATTTATACCTTTCTTGTTTGAAGATGAACAGGCGGGATGAATTTCTAAAGATGTGTCGACACTGTCAATAAGTGTCGACACTGACTTATAATGTCTCGACACTCATGTGTCGACACAAATTTAGTCAACAGATTTTATGTGTCGACACTTGGTTAAGTGTCGACACCACACTACTCGACATGTAGTCGAGACTTTACTTAGAAAATTCTGAGTAAAACTTAAGTGTCGACACCTTATTGGATGTGTCGACACCTACTCGACATGTGTCGACACTAACATTCTGAAGTGTCGACACCAACTTCCTAGATGTGTCGACACCATTTTCCTGAAGTGTCGACACTTACTATTCTGTGTCGACATAGACTTGTCTATGTGTCGACACCTTTTTACTTAGCCAATTTTTAGTTCTGTAAACTTAGTCTAAGTTTATCATACCTAGTTCAATTTTGAACCTATTAAACTTAGCTTCTTCTAAGGGCTTAGTGAACATATCAGCTATCTGATTATCAGTTCTAACATATTCAAGTGCAATATCATTTCTTTCTACATGCTCCCTAAGAAAGTGATATTTAATCTCAATATGTTTAGTTCTACTATGTGATACAGGATTGTTAGCTATTGAAATAGCACTAGTAGAATCACAGTAAAGTGGAGTTCTACTTACCTGAAATCCATAGTCTTCTAACTGATGTTGAATCCACAGAAGTTGAGCACAGCAACTTCCTGCAGCTACATATTCTGACTCAGCTGTGGAAATAGCCACACTGGTTTGCTTCTTACTGCTCCATGAAATGAGTCTTCCACCTAGGAATTGACAGGATCCAGTAGTGCTCTTTCTATCCTCTTTGCATCCTGCAAAGTCTGCATCTGAATAGCCTGTTAGATCAAAATCTCCATTCCTAGGGTACCAGAGGCCTAGATAAGGTGTGCCCTTTAGATATCTCAAGATTCTCTTGACTGCAGTCAAGTGAGACTCTTTAGGGCAGGCTTGATACCTGGCACAAACACATGTAGCATACATAATGTCAGGCCTACTTGCAGTCAAGTATAGTAGGGAGCCAACTATCCCTCTATACAAGGTTTCATCTACAGGTTTCCCTGCATCATCCTTGCTTAGAGACATACTTGACCCCATAGGAGTCTTTATGGTACTGGATGAATCCATACCATACTTCCTTATGAGTTCTAGGGTGAACTTGGACTGACATATGGATAGACCACTTCCAGTCTGTTTAACTTGGAGACCCAAGAAAAACTTCAGTTCTCCCATACTACTCATCTCAAATTGACTTTGCATAAGCTTTGCAAACTTTTTGCAAAGGCTACTTTCAGTAGACCCAAATATAATGTCATCTACATATATTTGGACAAGTATTACTTTGCCTCTAGATTCCCTAAGGAATAGAGTCTTATCTATTTTCCCCCTTGAGAACTTGTTCTCAATGAGGAAACTAGATAGGGTTTCATACCAAGCTCTAGGTGCTTGTTTTAACCCATATAATGCTTTCCTAAGTCTATACACATAATGAGGTAAAGTTGAATCAACAAAACCTGCAGGCTGCTCCACATAGACTTCTTCTTTCAAATTACCATTTAGGAATGCTGACTTCACATCCATTTGGTATACTTTGAATCCTTGGTAGGTTGCATAGGCCAAGAACATCCTTATGGCTTCCAGTCTGGCTACTGGAGCAAAGGTTTGATCAAAATCAATACCTTCTTCTTGCCTATATCCTTTTGCAACCAGTCTTGCCTTATTCTTAATGATGACACCTTGTTCATCTAACTTGATCCTGTAGATCCACTTTGTTCCTATCACATTGTGATCTTTAGGCTTAGGAACCAGATCCCAAACCTTGCACCTTTTGAACTGATTAAGCTCTTCCTGCATTGCTTCAGTCCACTGTGGATCTTGTATAGCTTCTTCAAATTTCTTTGGTTCTATTTGAGACAGAAAACTTGAATATACTACAGCATTCTGATTTCTGCTCCTTGTCTGAACACCTTGTCTTGGATATCCAATTATCAGCTCTACTGGATGATCTCTTAGATGCCTGTTGGCTGGAGGCATCCTTGCTTCTGGTTGTACTTCTACAACATCTTCATCATGCTGAGTTCCTTGTACTTCTTCTGCTCCTGGTACATGTAGTTCTCCCCCTGGACATAAGCCATCTTCTTCTACTTGCTGTCTTGCAGCAGGTATATCTTCTATGGCTAGCTTGTCCATCTTCTTAGTAAGACCTGTGGGGCTGCATACATTGTTAGACAACTCATTGTTAATTAGTTGTGTCTCATCAAAAACTACATGCACAAACTCCTCTACAACTTGTGTAGTCAAGTTGTAGACTCTATAAGCCTTACTATTATTGCTGTACCCAACAAACACTCCCTCTTGGGACTTGGCAGCAAACTTAGTTAGGTAAGACTTTCCATTGTTAAGTATGAAGCATTTGCAACCAAAAATCCTGAAATAGGATAGATTTGGTTTCCTGCCTTTCACAACTTCATAGGGGGTCTTGTTTAACCTTTTAGTGATGGTAGCCCTATTTATCACATGGCATGCAGTGTTAACTGCTTCAGCCCAGAAATATTCTGGCAGTGATGAATCACTTAATAGGGTTCTACCAGCCTCTATCAAGGTCCTATTTTTCCTTTCAGCAATGCCATTTTGCTGAGGTGTTCTAGGTGAAGAGAATTCTTGAAATATCCCATAGTCTTCACACAGCTTTGTCATGCTTTCAGACTGAAACTCAGTACCATGGTCACTTCTAATTTTGACCACTGTACAGTTCAATTCATTCTGAATTTGCTTAACAAAACTATAGAAGACACTAGGTGTTTCAGATTTCTGCTTTAGGAAGAACACCCAGGAAAACCTTGAGTAGTCATCAACAACTACAAAGGTATAGACCTTCCTACCTAAGCTGTGAACTGGCATTGGACCAAATAGATCCATATGCAAGAGGTATAAACACCTCACAACATCTTTGTTGTCTAAGCTTCTAAAGGTGGATTTAGTCTGCTTGCCCTTTTGACAAGCTGAGCAAATGCCATCTTTGACACACTTAACTTGAGGACCATTCCTCACTAACTCTTTACTAAAGAGTTTGCCAATAGTCTTGTAATTAAGATGAGCAAGCCTCTTGTGCCATTTGACACATTGAGAGACTGTCTCATCAGCTACAAGACAAACTGGAGAACTATTGTTCTCAACCATAATGTCTAAACAATAGACATTTCTCTTCCTATAACCTGTCAAAATGATCTCTTGATCACTTGACCTCTTGATATGACAACCATTTTTAACAAATGAGATGTCATACCCTACATCACTTAACTGACTTATACTAATGAGGTTGTGTTTCAACCCTTTAACATAAGCCACTTGAGTAATGGTAACAAGGTTAGAAGAAATGTTACCAAACCCTTTGATGATTCCTTTTTCAGAACCACCAAAGGTCACCTTTGGACCATTTTTGATTGGAATGTAGTCCTTCAGTAGTCCCCTTGTTCCAGTCATATGTCTGGAACATCCACTATCCAAGTACCATGTTGGGGTATGGTCACTTGGATTCACCTGACTAGGTCCTGGCTGCTCCAGGATTTTGGTACTTTCAGTCAATGCCATCAGTCCTTGACACTGACACTCTTCTTGTTCATATATTGATTCCATGATCTGCATAAACTCCTCTTCTTCTTCAACAAATAGCCCTATGTAGGCTTCAGCATCTGTCTCAGTGTCTGAAGAAGAAATGTCTGAAAGAGTCTTCTCATTCTTTGCAACAAAGGACTTCTCCTTCTTTCCTTTGAAGTGAGTCTTCTTTTTGTCACTGGATTCTTTCCTTCTTTCAGGACAATCTGCAATAACATGACCCTGTCTATTGCAGCAGTAACACACAATCTTAGACCCAGTTGCCTTACTAGTCTTTGTCTTTTTCTTATCCTTCTTTGAAGGCTTCTTCTCCTGATACTGGACTTCTTTCCCTTTGGAATATGAAGGTCTGGACCTCCACTGTTTCTTCTTAAGGAATTTCTGAAAATGTCTGGTAAATGCAGCAAAATCTTCATCACTTTCACTGCTTGTAGATTTAGTGCTAACAGACTCATCAGATTCTGATTCAACTACCTCTGGAGGAGGAGTTGATGACTTAGTCCTGTTCTTTCTAGGTACTTCTGACTTGAAGGCAACAGTCCTTTCCCTGTGTTCAGTCCTTGTTGACTTTTCCTCCTCTTTTCTTACTGACAATTGCATCTCATAAGATAACAACTTGCCAAACAGTGTGGGAGGAGGAATTTCTCCCAACTTTGCCATTTCTCTGATGGCACAGATCTTGGTGTCCCAGTCTTTGGTTAGGGACCTTAAGAATTTATCATTCAATTCATAGTTTGTGAACTCTCTTCCATAGGACATGAGTTCATTAACAATTCTGTAGAACTTTTTGTAGCATTCAGTGATGCTATCTCCTCTTCCTTGCCTAAAGCTCTCATATTCTTGATTAAGCAAGGACTTCCTATCTTGTCTTACTTCTTCAGAACCTTCCATGTAGACAATGAGGGTATCCCACATTTCTTTTGCTGTTTTACAGTGAATAAAGTTCTGGAAGGTGGCATCATCAATTGCACTAACTATGATGTTCTGTGCCCTTTTGTCCATTGTAGCTAGGACAATCTCATCCTTGGTCATCTCAGAAAAATCCTTTGGAGTTCTCTGTGTAGCATCCAAGACTGAAATCTTCATGGGCACATAAGGCCCTTCTTTGACTGTGATGTAGATCCTAGGGTCAGAGGCCTCCATGAATAGCCTTACCCTTTCTTTCCAGATTCCAAAAATCTCTTTTCTGCATATGGGCAGTTTCATTGAACCCAATTCCTTGTGATTCTCTGAAGACCCCATGTTTCTTGATTTTCTTGAAACTGTTTCCTGACTTATACTGAATCTGCCAAACTGGATCTCCTCAGACAGTTAGTCCTTTTTGAGGAACCTCCCTCTGATACCACTTGAAAGATATGGTACCTAAACACCTAGAGGGGGGGGGGGGTGAATAGGTGACCTAAACCTTTTTGCAATTTTGTTGGCAGCTCAATAGTGATTTCACAGATTATTACAACTAACAGCAATTACAGAAATAAACAGTAATTCCACAGCACAGCACAGCATAGAAGACACACTAATTTATAGTGGTTCCCCAATCTTTGGGTACATCCACTTTCCCCCTTCGCCTATCTAGCAGTGTACTAGATTCGGCCAAACTTCTCCACTAACTCAGAACCCAACTAGGTTCCTACCTCAGGCCCAAAGCCTTACACTCAGCCAAAAGGCCTACACTCAGCCACCCAGGCCTACACTCAGCCAATTAAGGCCTACACTCAGAGTTCTTTAACTCCTACACTCAGGCAAGCAAGCCCTACCCTCAGCCTTTATAATATAGGCTTACAATTCTCTCAGATCCAATGGATCCTACAAGTTAAAATAGAAAGTACAATATCTAACTCTACAACTCAGAAAATAAGAGAGGAGTTGAGAGATTCTTGAAGAGTTCTTGGAAGAACTCAGTTAGATCCAAACTGACTTAGCTTCCTTCAAAGCTTCTAGATTAGAACTGAATTAGTCTGAATCTTCTGCAGTTGTTCCTTGACCTCTGCTTCTTGAAATTCAGATGACTCTGAATTCTTCTTCTCAGCCTTAGTTCCAAAGACTGAATTCTTGGTTGGAGCTCTCTCTCTCCAACTTCTTAGATCTGCCGATGCACAACAAGATCTTCTTGTGTTGATACCACTTTTTCAAAGATCTGAAACCTCTCTATCAAAAACTTCTTCAACCACTTATATATTACTTGATCAATCTTGATCACTCTATCAAACTTGGTCTGTAAACTATGGGTGCCTATTTATAGGCTTCCTTCATGGTAACCGGCTGGTCCGGTTCATAACAGACTTCTGATATCTCTGACAGTTGATGTAGACCGGCTGGATTGGCAGCTGTCATGTCAACCAGTCACTTCTTGAAATTCCCTAACTGTCAGATAGTGTCGAGACTTTCTGTTCTTAAGTGTCGACACTTATAGGCCAAGTGTCGACACATGTTGTGTAAGTGTCGACACAAGTCTACAAGGTGTCGACACAATTCCTTGTATGTCTCGACACAGATTCTTCTGCATGTGTCGACACTGAAATTGAGTGTCGACACAAGTACTTGTACTTCATTCTTTAACTGTATTCTTCTAAGTGTCGACACATGTTCTTTGTGTCGACACATCTTTATGTGTTGAAACTGTCAAGTGTCGACACTACTTCTTGGTGTCGACACAAGTCTTCAATCTTGATTCTTCAGCTGAGTGTCGACACATTCCCTTAGTGTCGACACTTGTACTTAGAATATTTTGTAACTTTTCTGTTCTTTGCTAAGTGTCGACACAGCTCCTTGTGTCGACACTTTCTTCAAGTGTAGAGTCTTCAACTACGTGTCGACACATTGTGCTGAGTGTCGACACTTTCTTCAAGTGTTGACTCTCCTGGTTGTGTGTCGACACATTGTGCTGAGTGTCGACACTTTCTTCAAATACTGACTCTTCAGCATAGTGTCGACACATTGTGTTGAGTGTCGACACTTGTTTCAAATACTGAGTCTTTAGCTAAGTGTCGACACATTGTGCTGGGTGTCGACACTTTCTTTAAGTGTTGACTCTTCTGCATAGTGTCGACACATTGTGTTGAGTGTCGACACTTGTACTTAGATTCTGCAGACTTTTGCTGAGTGTCGACACAACTCCAAGTGTCGACACTTTCTGGTGTTGACTCAGCTCTTCTAGGTGTCGACACTTCTGCTAAGTGTCGACACAGCTTTTCTGTATTCTTCTACACTGAGTGTCGACACAGCTCCAAGTGTCGACACTTTCTGACTGGTGTCGACTCTTCTTCCCAGGTGTCGACACAATGACTCCAAGTGTCGACACTGCTTGTCTGGGTGTCGACACAAGCTTGCTCAAGTGTCGACACTTTCCCTCTGGGTGTCGACACATGGACTTAGAAACTTTTAGCTTCAGTCTAGTGAATACCTAACCTGCACAAGTAACTCAAACACACATCAAATACATTATGATGTATATCATTAAGTTAGGTGAGGCTTCTTCAAATCAGGTACATTTGACCAATGTACCCAACACCTAGCTTGACCTAAATGGGTTACACCAAGACACAAATGGACTTGGGTGGTGGCAAGAGACTCAAGACACCCAGTTGACCAATCAATCCACTCATTTGACCAAGTCAACGCCGTCAAGTCAACTTTGGTCAAACCAAGCCCAAAATAGGGAAGGAAGCGAAAACCAACTCTATCCAAGTGTGCTAGGCCCAATTAGGATGACCCACTAGCTAGAAAAAGTCGAAACCAGTTAGAATACCACTCATATTCTGGAGGTGGTGACTAGGAGAGAGAAAATGAGAATTTTCATTATAGGAGGAGAGAGAAAGAGGGTAGAGTAATGTGGAATACAAAGAGGCTCCCCATTCCTCCCCCCTAAGCCTCTATTCATCTCCCTTGACACTTGAGATGAGATTGCCATCAATTCTAGCTAGGCCAGCACATGAAAGGGCCCAAATTCACCATGGCCGAATACCCCCCTCCATCGCCATTAATGGGCATACAGTGTAGCATCTTCCACTCCCCAATTCAACCCCTCCATCAGATTAAAAACCTCCCAAGCAATCAAAATGAATGTTTACTTCACTGGTTTAGGAGGATAACAGTGGATTTGGCAAGGAAAAAGCTTGGAGTCGTCGGCCATGCCACACCACCACCACACACGCTGACAAGCTCGCATGCAGTTCTAGTCCTTCTCCTTCTCTACTGTGCTAGATCTTTAGATCATTAGGTGGAGAAATCGGGCTCACATCAGCCCGGTTGGTGATAATAAAATCTTCATTTTTCCATGAAAATGAGCATCTCGGGTTCGCCGGAATATGCCCCTCCGGCGGCTGTCTGCCGCCAGGCGATAGCCACCACCTCAGCGGAAGTGGTGGCGGTGGCCGGTCGGGGAGGTGGTCGGATGGCCGGTAATTGAAGCTAGAAAAGCTTCAGGAAGAACCAATCCCATCACTTGGCTCATTGTGGACGATGAAGCACAACCGTTGGATCTGGCTGAATGATATTTGCAGGACGGATAATTATAGATTTTTAAATATTCTGTCACACTTTAACAACCATTTTTTTTAATTATTAAAAATAGTTAGAGGCTTTTTATGTAAAAGTTGCAAACATAGAAAACTTATCGCTTGGTGTCTAGTTTAATACAAAATTTGAATCAACTCATTTGGACCATTGGATCACCCTCAACACACTTTCGGGTGAAAGGTGTCCAAAGGCTAACCAAAAATTAAAATGAGTGCCCCCAATGGCCCACTCACTCCAATTACCTGAAATTTGGACCATTGGCTGGTCTACTCATGACCCTAGATATTTCCAAAAATCATAATCTTTGGAGATCATATTTCTATAGCCTTTGTAATAATTTAATAAATCATATATGAGACATTAATATGGTCTAATTGACTTCAAGTTTCCCCAAACTCTGGTGGATGATCAGAGGGTGTATTATAGGGCTAAGAAAAAAATATCAACTCATTTTAAGCTAAATTGATGGGGTAACATGATAAGTAATGTTGTCTATTTTAAAGGTAATAAACCTAGTTTTAAGAAAGTGCACTTAGAGGGTTTGAGTGGTCAACCAGTCATTTAAAAATGGTGAAACTTATGCCAATAAATTGTTATCTCATGTAAAAACCCAGCAATGGATATAGAGGTATTTAGGGATGAAATACCATTGGACACTAGTTTAAACCTTAGGGTTGCCATTTTTGGGACAATGAATGAAACATGGTCACCTCTCCAAGCCTTGACTCAAAACTTTGTAGATATGTTTAATGGGAAGAGAACCCATATGGATAATTTATTTAGGATTTTAGGAGTGCTCCACCCTCATAAAATCACTTATTGATTGAGATATGAACTTCACTTTCAAGCATAGAGTACATGTCTAAATGTACTGGATGGTCATGAAACCTAGGCAATAGATTTTTACAGATGTTAGGTATACCTGCAAATTTTATTTTAATTTTAGGTTGAAAATTCTTGGTACCTCTTGTGTAACATTAGAGTTTGTTGATTTGGACAAATAAAATTTTATATGATAAAATGAGTACTGGAAAATTGTGAAATTTCCCTGGTAAACTTTCAATGTTTCTGTAATGTCTTGTTAATTTTATTACAATTTTTGGAAGAGTATTTATAGTAGTTCCCTCAAAAGTTGCCCTAGAGCTAAATTATTTTGTAAATTCAAAAAAATAGTTAAATCGCAATAGAAAATTATGAAATTTGGGAAAATATGTCTTATGATCATTATAGTCCCCTGCTAATTTTGCTATAATTTTTAGATGTCAAAAACTTGTACTTATTTTGTAAATTGTCTTTTTGATCAAAAGATTTTAAATTTGATTTATGGTAAAATGCCTTTTTGGAAAATTATGAAAATTATACCTTCATGCTATTTAATCAAGAAGAGGCTCTGCAAATTTTAGTACGGTCATTGTATGTAAGAATCTTATACTTCATGTTCAAAGACATAAGAGGTATAATTTTTGGAAAATTAAATAATGGTTGATTTAATTTGGAAAAATAACAGGTTTTTGTCTGTAGCTTAATATGTCATGGTAGACCCCCGGTAATAATTTTAAGGTAGTAGACAAGTATTCAGAGTGTTTACCGTCATATGTATAGTATTGATCGCATGGTCTGCTTATAGTGAATTTGATGTTTCAGGGTAAAATAGTAGACCATTCATGGGTGAAATTATAGTGGGTATACCAGGTTTTGGTGAAGTCATGATGAGGTCACCCTTAGGGCCAAATTCTAAGTAGTCCGGGTAACATGGAGTTGGGGTTGTACTCGATATCGACGGTGTATCGTCTTCTCCCGGGGAATATATAAATTCTCATAGGATTAGCTAAAAGGAAACATTGGAAAGAGGTCTAGTAATAAATAAATAATCATAAAAGTAAGTGCATTGAGAAAAGGAACTTTAGGTTTCAGGCCATTATAGTTCCTAGTTCCCTAGAGAGCCCTTCACAGGGATTTCCCTGGTCAGTCGAAGATTAACCACAAACTGTAGGAATAAGCGGACTATAAGAGTAACCAAAAAAACTAACTGTCACTCACACTTGCTCAATCATTTCGGGAGGTTAGTTGGTATAGATTCACGAGTGGTGGGCTCGGTGTTGATAGTGGAAAGGTTTGAGTTTGAAGTGCCGATGACGCGGAAACTCTTAAAGCATGTGTGGATGTGCATTAAGTGGTGGGTCCTCATTATTGAACGGTCATTCACACTGTTGGATCCCTAGTTTGATTTAGGCTAGGTTCACTATCTAGGATAATTGACCCAACATGTATAGCCAGGGTCATGTCTGTGTCCTAGAGTTTAGGCTAAGTCCTTAGAAACAACCACACATGGACCAACAGAAGACAGCAGAAGACTCCAGACTTAGAAGAAAATCAAGTTCAGGAAAGTGAGTTCGACGTTCGTCGAACTCAGCTCGACGAAAGTCGTGCTCCGCTTGACGAACCCAGAATAAATTCTCTGAGTTGAGCTCGACGATATTCGAGCTCAGGTCGACGAATTTTGGAAGATCATCTTCAACACTCTAAGTCCAGAATCCTTTCTCTGAACTCAGGATGACGAAATCATCTTATCATCTAGACAAACTTGGAGCACATATTTGGGAAGTTTTTCACAGAAGGCAGTACTATGAACTCAGGTCAACAAACTTGGTTCTCAGGTTGACGAACAAGATTTCCCAGGTCAACTAACACGATTTATCTGGTTGACGAACTTTGGACTCAGGTCGACAAAATCTGTTCTCTACTCGACCAATTCTGCACAGTCCTAGACTTGGAACTTTCCTGTTTTTTCCTAATTCCCTTATAGTAATTCCTGAATAATCAATGCTTATATTCTCAGAATGTAGCTGTTAGAGGCAACATTGATTATGGTCTTCATCAGGAATATTACTTGCCATTTTTAATGGGATAGTTGGGGAAATCCATTAATGATAATATTCTCTCCAGCCGAATTCCATTCTCCAGGCCGTCAGCAATTAATGGAATGGAATTCAAAATTCAAAAGCAGAATTTGACTGAAGATATAAAACAATTTTTCTCCTCCAGAAGAAGATAGAACTGATAGAACTTACAGAATGGAGAAAGAGATACACAGAGAAGAGATCAACATCAACAATATTCTAAACCTTCTCTGTCCAGAAAAAAAAGTTGTTTTCTCCTTGACATTGCTGAAGAAGAAGAACAATCATAACAAATCAAGAGTCTTCTTCAACCTTCACTCCAGGATTCTTCAAGGACAACAAACTTCTATCAGTCAAAAGTTCCTGGATCTCTTTCAAGTCAAGGCAAAAGACTGAAGACCTACACCCTGTGCAAGACTCCCAAGTGTTATTCAGAGGAGTTCTTGACAACATCAACATCCACTAGCCTTCTCTATTGAAAAGAGAAAGAGAAGATACCATCAATCTCTCTCCCCCACTGTAAAAAGGGTTCATTAACTCCCTTCAAAAGTTTATTTTGCTTGCAAGTCTCCTGATTAAAAGACTTGAGTTAGTTTTTGAGCACCTAATCAAAAGCTCAAAGGTTGCAGTCACCTGATCAAAACCTGTAGTAGATTCCTACCAGGGTGGTAGAAGAGTGGATGTACCCAGGTTGGGGAACCACTATAAAAGTTCTTGTGTTGTATGGTTGCCCTTTTCTTTTTGTTCTTGCTGTGGTTGTGATAAATTAGATTATATGTGTTGTGTTTGATTAGATTAACTTAGGTTGCTTTCTTTTTCTTGCTTACTGCTAGTCTTGGTATATATTGTTTTCACTACTTTGATTATTACTTAAACAACAAAAAGATTTTAAATTACTATATTCACCTCCCTCTATAGTAAATCAGGTTTAACCCTCTCTTTCAATTGGTATCAGAGGGGTTTCCTTTGGTTGTACAAACTAACCCTTGAACCAAAGATCCTGTGTTAGATCTGATCTTTATTTCTCTTAGGTTTATTTATTACACAACATGGCACAGAACAAGGATTATGCAAGCACCAGACCTCCAGTCTGCAATTTAAATAAATTTGCAATCTGGAAGGTAAGAATCAGATTATACATGAATTCCATTGATGAGGACATCTACAATTCCATTTTGACAGGTCCTCCTCAACCTACAGCATCTACTTCTACAGCAACTTCGAGCACTCATGTAGTTCCACCACCTGAGTGGACTGATGCTCAGAAGAAAGCCAAAATTGCAGATGCCAAAACCATGAATATATTGGCTCAAACCATGTCTGATGATATCTTCCAGAAGGTGGCTGAGTGCACCTCTGCAAAAGCAATCTGGGATTCTCTCAACCAGATGGTTGTTGGTTCAATAGATAAGAGAAAAGATAGAAGATCAACTCTCATCTCACAGTATGAGAACTTCAAAAAAGATGAAGCTGAATCTGTTGGTGACATGTACAACAGATTAAGCTCCATTATCAGTGAGTTAAAGACCTTGGATAAAGATATATCTCTCACAGAGGTGAATGACATGATCCTAATGTGCTTCCCAAGCTCATGGTATTCTAGTATCTGGCCAATCAAGGAGGCCAGAAGCTTGAATGAGATTTCCACAAAATCTCTCCTAGGAAAGCTCAAATCTTATGAGCAGCTGATCAAATCCAGGGAAGCTGTAGAATAAAGGACTCCTCAATCAACAAGAAAGGAGCAGAATATAACATTCAAAGATGCAGAAGATACTGAAGCTTCAACAGTCAATGAAGAACTGATGAGTCTCTTTGCAAAGAGATTCTACAAAATGGCTAGGAAAGACTTCAGGAAAAAGTCATCCAGGAATGATGACAAGCCCATGTATGATAAAAGTCCTACTAAAGAAATCGTGTGTTTTGGATGCAGGAAATAAGGAAACTTCATCTCAGAGTGTCCTAAGAATCAGAATAAGGAGAGGAGAAGATAAAAGGACTCTAGAAGCAAGAAATACAGTAGGACTACCTCCAGCAAGCACAAAAAGAAGGAGAAGGGCTTGGCTACTGAAACATGGAGTGACACAGAAGATGAATCCTCATCTTCCAGCTCCAGTGAAGTGCAAGAAGAGGCCAAGGCAAGGGAAGTCTACCTCATGGCTATCAATGCCTCTTGCAGCCCATCAGATGCTGAAGAAGAATCTGATAATGAAGAAGCTTCAGAATTAGAAGAAGATCAGCTACTATCATCATTTTATTATAGTTCTGATAGTTTTAAAATTGAATTTAAAACCATGTGTATAGATTTAATAAATTCTGAAAAAGAAATCAAATTGCTTAGAGAAAAACTAACTGATCATGAAAAGTGTATATCTGAAAATGTTAAATTAAAGGATGATCTAGCTCTGGCAAATGAACAAATAATTTCACTAAAATCTCAATTAGCGGAGGCTAGGAAAGTTGAAGAATCTCTAAATGGGAGAAGTATCAAGTTGATGGACATCACAAGCACAGTTAATGCCAGGTTAAATGACAAGCTGGTCTTAGGTGCATCATCAAGCCAACCCTCACTTATTTAGAAAAATATATTAACTACACCCATAAAATTTGTATCTAAAAAGGGAAAGGAAAAGCTGGATAATAATAATGTTAAACAAATTGAATCAAAACAAAAGAATAAGAAAAAAAAACAAAATAAGAAAAATCCAAATAAAATAATGTTCAGCAGATTTCGTCGAACTCCTATCGACGAAATATGTACATTTCGTCGAACTCCATTCGACGAACTCCGAACACAGATTTATATAATAATTATTCATTGAACTACGATCAACGAAACAGGTATGGTTTGTCGACCAGAGATTGACGATTTTGGGGCTCAGAAAATGACTACTATCATTCTCTGAGTGGAGTTCGATGAACTCATCCCAATTCGTCGAACTCGGGTCGACGAACACACCAGAATTCGTCGAACGCAGATTAGTATAACAGAAATTTTAATTCTTTTGAAACTTATAACCAACCAAGAACATTTAACAATAAATTTAATCAATGGATCATTCCACCTAGGAAATATAACCCTTTAGGATATAAAACCCAACCTGAATGTTCATTTATTTCCAGTTTCTGTTATGTAAAGAAAGAAGGACCCAAGGTAACCTGGGTCAGGAAAGGCTAATCTGTTTTATTGCAGTTAAAAGACTATCATACCATAGAGTAATAGTGGTATCTAGACAGTTGCTGTTCTAAGCACATGACTGGAAATAAGGCCAACTTAACACATTACAAGGCAAATCTAGGACCAAAAGTAATATTTGGTGACTGTAATTATGGCCAGACTGAAGGCCATGGACAAGTCAAAGTTGTAGTTGTCACCTTCAGGAATGTTGCATATGTAAGTGGACTGAAGCATATCCTTATCTCCATAAGTCAATTATGTGATGAAGGGTATCAGGTATCATTTACTAAAACCTCCTGTATTATTACTTCTTTACAAAATCATGTATTATTGACTGACACTAGAGTAGGAAACATTTATATTGTTAACTTCCAGTCAGCTAAATCTGAAATTTGCCTGTTTAATTCAACTAGTAACAATAATGACCTTTGGCATAGAAGACTAGGTTATGTTAATCTGAAAAACATTGCCAAACTATCTAGGGACAACCTTGTTAGAGGATTTCCTTCTTTCCCCTACAAGAAGGAAAGCCTTTGCAGGTCTTGTCAATTAGGCAAGCAAACTAAAAGTAGTTTTAAATCATTAAACAAAAGAGTCTCACCTAGGATATTGTACTTACTACATATGGACCTTTTTGGCCCTATAGCAGTACAAAGCCTAGGAGGCAAATCTTATACTTTAGTGATTGTAGATGACTTCTCTAGATTCACTTGTGTTTTATTTCTGAGATCTAAGTCTGATAACTTTAAGGTTCTTACAGATTTTCTCAAGAACATATAGATTAAGTACTCTACTCCAGTTGCATTGATCAGAAGTGATCATGGTACTGATTCTGAGTCTCTTCTTATGCAAGAGTTTTGTAGCAAGGAAGGCATCAAACATTGCTTCTCATCTCTTAGAACACCTCAACAAAATGGGGTTGCTGAAAGAAAGAATGGAACACTAATTGAATCAGCAGGAACATTACTTGCAGATGCTTATTTTCCCCTATCCTTTTGGGCAGAGGCTGTAAGCACAATAAATTATGTACTGAATAGAAGTATTATACACAAGCTTAAGAATAACACTCCTTATGAGCTACTAAAAAGGAAGAAACTTAAAGTAGACTACTTTAAAAGTTTTGGATGTTTATGTTATATACACAACAACAATAAAAAACATATTAGAAAGTTTGAAGCTAAGGCTGATATGAGAATGTTTCTTGGATATTCCCATGTAAGCAAGGTCTATAGGGTGTATAACCAATCTACCTTAAAGATTGAAGAATCTATCCATGTTTCTTTTGATGAGAGTAACATGCTTTTCAAGGAGAAAACTTCTTCTACCAATGATTTTTTGTGGGAACATAATTTGTGTGAGAAGCTTAATGAACTGACCCTCACAATTGAGGCAGTTAGCCATCCTTATCCACAAGGTGTTGAAGAAAGTGAAGAAGAAGACACTAAAATCAGTGATGAACTAACAACAGCCAACCTAATTCCACAAGAGGAATTTATTCCCCAAGCTGTTGAACAACCAACTCCACCCACTGAATTTGTTACACTTAGAGATCACCCCATATCTCATATGATTAGAGACATGACAGTTGGTGTGCAGACAAGGCATCAACTCAACCAAGACTTAATGCATGCCTGCTTCAAATCTCAAATTGAGCCCCAATAATTAAAGATGAAGAGCAAGATCCACACTGGATTATTACAATGCAAGAGGAGCTCAATCAATTTGAGGGATATAGAGTTTGGGACTTAGTTCCAAGACCCAAAGACTATCCAGTCATTGGAACTAAGTGGGTTTATAGAAATAAGCTGGATGCCCAAGGTGTCATCATAAGGAATAAAGCAAGGCTGGTTGCTCAAGGTTATAGGCAAGAGGAAGGGATTGACTATGACTAGACTTTTGCTCCTATTGCAAGGCTGGAAGCAATCAAGATTTTCCTTGCATATGCTGCCTACAAGAAATTTAAAGTCTATCAAACGGATGTCAAGAGTGCCTTTCTGAATGGAGAACTTAAAGAAGATATTTATGTTGAATAACCTACAGGTTTCATCTCTCCAACTCATCCCTCATATGTCTTTAGATTGCATAAAGCTCTCTATGGTTTAAAGCAAGCTCCAAGAGCTTGGTATGAGACCTTCGCTAGCTTCTTGATAGAGCATAAATTTTCTAGAGGCATTGTAGACAGGACATTATTCACTCTGCACCATAAGGATCAAATATTGTCAGTACAAATTTATGTAAATGATATTATATTTTGGTCTACAGATTCCAAACTATGCAAGAGGTTTTCTGACCTCATGCATTCAAAGTTTGAAATGAGTAGCATGGGTGAGCTCTCCTATTTCCTTGGTCTCTAAGTGAAGCAGGTACCTGATGGCATCTTCATATCCCTGACTAAGTATGCAAAAGTGCTTATCAAAAAGTTTGGGATGGTTGATGCCTCAGCAAAGAAAACACCCATGGCTACAAATGCTGTAATAGATTCTGATGAGCATGGGAAACATGTTGATCAGAAATTATATAGGGCCATTGTTGAGTCCCTACTATACCTTATAGAAAGCGGATCTAACATAATGTTTGCTACATGTATTTGTGCTAGGTTCCAAGTGAACCCTAAATAATCTCACCTAATTTTCTTAAAAAGGATTTTGAGATATATAAAGAGTTATCCTAGTATAGGACTTTGGTATCCCACTGAGTCAGAGTTTGAGTTAACTGGATACTCAGATGCTGACTTTGCTGGATGCAGAGTAGACAGAAAAAATACCTCAGGAACATGCCAGTTCCTTGGTATGAGATTAGTCTCTTGGTTTAGCAAAAAGCAGTGATCTATGTCCACTTCAACTGCCGAAGCAGAATATATAGCAGCTGGTAGTTGTTGTTACCAGATGCCGTGGATTCAGAACTAACTACTAGACTATGGGTTCAACTTAAATAATTTAACTCTACTATGTGACAACACATGTGCTATATCCATAACACAAAATCCAGTCCATCACAGTAGGACCAAACATATAGACATTAGGCACCATTTCATTAGAGAGTGTGTAGACAAAAATAAAATTAATCTTGTTTATATCTACACTGATTTACAAAGAGCAGATATCTTGACCAAACCTTTGGATGAGAGGAACGATCTGTTCTTCATAAATCAGCTTGATATGATAAATGGAGAAGCTTTAATTTGATTTATGTCTATGGTCGATGAATTTTTCAAAGTTCGTCGAACAGAGATCGACGAACAGAGAAGTGTTCTAGAGAAATTCGTCGAACGAAGATTTACAAATTCTCTATGAGTGAAGTTATTTTCATCGACTGGAGATCGAAGAATGTGCTTCAGAAAACGTTCATCGAACGGAGTTCGATGAACTGTTTTCATATCTTCTGACAGAGATCGACGAATTCTTTTGACTATAAAATATTTCGTCGACCTCAGATCGAAGAATTTCTATTTTTCATCGAATGGAGTCTGCCGGTTCATATTCTGGAAACCTTATATCTAGGTTTTCTTCGACCTCCTTCCCACGTTTTCAGTTCCTTTGCAGTTGATCTTTGTTTCTCTCTTGCAGGTGCATTCATGGTGATTCCAGCAAGCACTCTCTCCACCATGAAATTTGATATGGGCTTTGACATAGATTTCGACTCCTTCCAGTTTCCTGATGCAATATTTGTGGAGATCCTGAAGCTATTTGAAGATCAACAATTGAAGAAGTTCATGACATTTAGAATAAAGATTGCAATGACTGAAATTAAAAAATAGGTTTTTTACTTCCTCCACAATAGAAGATAACATGACAGACACAATCTCTGGTAATCAAGTCTGCCTCTCTCCTGATATACTAACCGAAATCTTCGGTCTATTGAATGGTACTGATGAAATAGACATGGACTCTGAGGAGTATGATAATATGTTGACCAAGATGGATCATTCTGGCGACAACCCTAACAAACTAATAAAGAAGAACTTGTCTCTTGAGTACAAGTTCTTGGCTGACGTAGTCGGGAAGGTGCTGCTGGGGAAACACACAACACAGGATTACATAATTAGGCACCAATTCATAGTGATGAGTGCTCTGGTAGAGAGGAAAGCAGCAAATTGGGGCAAGCTTCTGTTCGATTTAATCAAAAAGAAAATAATAAGAAAGAAGTCTGCTTCGGCCGGGTTTTGGGGATTTTTCTGCAGGAGAAGGCTTCTGAGCATCTGGTTTCCCCACCAGTGTTTATCAATGCCTCCAAGAGGCTTACCTCTGCCGTCTTTGGTAGATGGGAGAGGAAGATAAACAAGACAACCAAGGCTTCTTCTTCTACAAGATCTTCTGACAGCACACGGGCAGTCATAGCCGCTCCTCCACCCCCAAAAGTTCCTTCCACCTCTACCATTCCTTCTCCTCCTCAACCTCAACCACAACAACAACTACAACAACAAATTCATACTCCAACACCTATTCTATCCAATGAACATTCTACACCACCACCATCTCCACCTCCATCCTCTCCTCCAAGAAATGTCTCAGAAACACCATCCTCCCCCATCCAGGAATACTCCTTCAACCTCCTGTCTTCTCCACATCAATCACCACAATAATCCCCACATCAGTCTCCACACCAATCACCACACCACTCTCCCATCCAGGAACCCATCTCCTCCCCCACAATAACAGTTCCACCTTCTACTTCTACTACTCCATCTATTCATATTCCTCCAGCCATCCCAACTGATTGTCCACATTTAGAGTACACATACAGATTTCCCAAATGCCTTCTCTATCTCCTCTCATTGTGGTCATCACACTCCATACTCCACTTCTTCTCCAGAACCCCTCTAGCTTAATTTCTCTGACATTGCTAAGGATCTGCTAGCCTTCATCTCTCCCACTCTCCAGAAACTCATAGATGATGCTCTAGCTCCCCTCACTGCCTCCATCCATACTCTCTCTGCCAAAGTTGCTGACCTATCCCCTATCCCTTCTTCTGGGGGACTGGCTCTAGGACCCTCTGTAGCCAGTCAGGCGGAGATGCTCCATGATGAAGAAGTTTCAGTAGCAGTAGCAGCAGCAGCAGAAATAGCAGAAGAAGCAATAGATTTTTTAATGTCAGACTATTTAGAAGAAGCAACCACTCCCTCTGAAATAGTAGATTTAATTGATTTAGATACAGAAATGGATGAGCCAGTTATGGCTGAAATTGATACTGCTGGTGACTTTATTCGAAATCCCACAGTTAACTTCAATTCTTTATTAGAATTATTCAATTTTGTGCACAGAGATATTCTTCCCAGCTCCTCTTATCACCATTCTTTGGCCATTGTACAATACACTGCACCTATAAGCCCCACAGTTGCCAAGCAACTTAAGGTTATGTTTGCAGCAACAAAGCTACCAACTGTACAATCCCCCTCCAAGGAAAATTCTTCTCAAGAAGCCATCTCAGCTCCAACATATAAGATGAATGACAGTCCACTGCCAGATTTGGATGAAATCATCATGGCAGATATAGAGGCAAAACACTTATCAGTTGCTGAACATCCTCAGGCTCCAGAACCTCAAGCAGTTGCTCCTGCTCCTGCTCCAGCTCCAGCTCCAGTTCCAGAATCTCAGGCTGTCAAGCCTATTGATAAAGATCTTCTGAAAGTTTTGGATGATTTATATGATAATACTCAGGGATCCTCCTTTGAAAAAGATGATGAAGATGACAATGATGATTCTGATGATAGTTCTTCTGCTAAAAAGAAAGTTTCAAAGAAAAGGAAGGCTCCTCCAGTTGCTGCTCCCAAGCCTAATCCAACTCATAACACTCCTTACTATATTTTGCAGAAAATTACTCCTTATCCTGGGATGCCAGCCTGGATGTGGCTATCTAAAAATCAGCAAAAACAAAAAAAGAAAAGCAGAAGATATTCTCCTCCTCCACAGAGACACAGGAAAGGACCTCTTGCTCCTCCTCCACATGTTGTTGGTGCTTCAGGTAGCTTATCTCAGAGGTCTACCTTATTTACTCAAACATACCATAGACAACATGGTAGATCCTCATCTTCACAAGGAAGCAGCCAGCAGAGGTACCCTTCCAACAGGAAGCAATATCAACAACATCAACAACCTCAACATCCTCAGCAACAGCAACATCAAGTTACTGAACCACAAAAGGCTGACAGTCCCAAAAGGCCAGAGTCTCCTCCCATTTCCTTTGTGGATCCAGAGACAGAGACTACTGCTAGAATGGCCAGGTTTCAGGAATTGGTTGGATTATCAATGATAAACAAAGCCAAAGCTAAAGGAAAGGATCCATCTCAGTACTCTACCATGTCTAAATACAAAAAGAAGAACTGAACAGGTATGCAAAAGCTAACAAATTCTTTAATGTAGATGCCTATATGAATCTACATCCAGAGGCTGTTGTACCTAGAGACATATCTCTCAATATCATTGGAGCTGCTGATATGACCATGTCCAAGAAGCAAGCATCAAATCCCGACAGAGAGATCAAGTTCACTCAGCCTGTTGACAAGAAGAAGGAGGATAAGCAAAAGAAGATAGTGAAGAAAAAGAAATGAGTTTATTCTGGTTAGGTCTTTGTCTTTCTGAACTCTTTATTTTTATACTATCACAAAGCTACATTGTAAATATCTCCTGCTGTTTTAATTTCTCTGCCGGATATATTTTCTTGCTTTGTGATTGCTTTTATTTTAAGTCTATTAGTGACCTCACCCAAATAGGGGGAGATGGTTGGATCCCTAGTTTGATTTGGGCTAGGTTAACTATCTAGGATAATTGACCAAACATGTATAGCCAGGGTCATGTCTGTGTCCTAAAGTTTAGGCTAATTCCTTAGAAACAACCACACATGGACCAGCCAACAGAAGACAACAGAAGACTCCAGACTTAGATGAAAATCAAGTTCAAGAAAGTGACTTCGACGCTCGTCGAACTCAGCTCGACGAAAGTCGTGCTCCACTCGACCAACTCAGAGTAAATTCTCTGAGTTGAGCTCGATGATATTGGAGCTCAGGTCGACGAATTCTGGAAGATCATCTTCAACCCTCTAAGTCCAGATTCCGTTCTCTGAACTCAAGACGACAAAATCATCTTATCAGCTCGACGAACTTGGAGCACAGATTTGGGAAGTTTTTCACAGAAGGCAGTTCTCTAAACTCAAGTCGACGAACTTGGTTCTTAGGTCGACGAAGAATATTTCCCAGGTCGACGAACAAGATTTCTCTAGTCGACGAACTTTGGACTCAGGTCGACGAAATATGTTCTCTGCTTGACGAATTCTGTGCAGTCCCAGACTTGGAACTTTCCTCACTTTGTCCTTATTCTCTTGCAGTAATTCTTGAATAATCAATGCTTATATTCTCTGAATATAGCCCTTAGAGGCAACATTGATTATGGTCTTCATCAGTAATATTACTTGCCATTTTTAACGGGATAGTTGGGGAAATCTATTAATGCTAATATTCTCTCCAGTCGAATTCCATTCTCCAGGCCGTCAACAATTAATGGAATGCAATTCAAAATTCAAAAGCAGAATTTGACTGAAGATATAAAACAATTTTTCTTCTCCAGAAGAAGATAGAACTGATAGAACTTACAGAATAAAGAAAGAGATACACAGATAAGAGATCAACATCAACAATATTCTGAACCTTCTCTATACGAAAAATAAATCGTTTTCTCCTTAACATTGCTGAAGAAGAAGAAGAACAATCATAACAAATCAAGAGTCTTCTTCAACCTTCACTCCAGGATTCTTCAAGGACAACAAACTTCTATCAGTCAGAAGTTCCTGGATCTCTTTCAAGTCAAGGCAGAAGACTGAAGACCTACACCCTATGCAAGACTCCAAGTGTTATTGAGAGGAGTTCTTGACAACAACAATATCCACTAGTCTTCTCTGTTGAAAAGAGAAAGAGAAGACACCATCAATCTCTCTCCCCCCACTGTATAAAGGGTTCATTAACTCCCTTCAAAAGTTTATTTTGGTTGCAAGTCTCCTGATCAAAAGACTTGAGTTAGTTTTTGAGCACCTGATCAAAAGCTCAAAGGTGGCAGTCACCTGATCAAAACCTGCTAGTGGATTCCTATCAGGGTGGTAGAAGAGTGGATGTACCCAGGTTGGGGAACCAAAATAAAAGTTCTTGTGTTGTCTAGTTGCCCTTTTCTTTTTGTTCTTGCTGTGGCTATGATAGATAAGATTATATGTGTTGTGTTTGATTAGATTAACTTAGGTTGCTTTCTTTTTCTTGCTTACTGTTAATCTTGGTATCTATTGTTTTTCACTACTCTGATTATTACTTAAACAACAAAAATATTTTTAATTACTCTATTCAGGCCCTGCTCTAGAGTAAATCAGGTCTAACCATCTCTTTCACACACCGACCTCGATATTTTGACTCGACAAGTGTAAGTGTTCACTTAGCCCAATAAATAATGGTGGTTTTTCCAGCACCAGTACAAAAAACTCTGTAGCACCTGACTATGGGTGTACTGAGTAGTACGCATGGTCTAGGCTGGGTAGAGTGAATACCAACCTAGGAGTGGGGAGGCCCAACCCACTGCCTCTGTTTGCCACTATGAGAGGTACCTAAGATAACTACAAATGGGCAAACTAAAGGTCTGTGCGCGTAGAGTCAGGGATGCATTGCACTTGTGTGAAACTCATCATTTAGCATGCATAACATTCCATGTCATACATACCTTGCATAAAACCTCTACCCCTAACATATAAATTAGTATGAGATCTTTTATTAGTATGAGATCTTTTATTCGTTAGGCCCTATGAAACTCATCTGTATGGTCATTCTTATAAGTTAAGTTTACTTTCTCTATGATGTTAGTTAGCTGCAATACTTTTAATTTAATTTGTTACTTCGATTATACTGCTTCATTTACTTGCACTTCATAAACCTGACATTATTATATTAAATACTTTTAGCATATGATAGTTAGGGCTAATGTCACCTGCTCTTACTTACACTCCACTTTCTGTCCCCTTCCTTTCATCCTCCCCTACATGATGCCTAGGTGTCCCAGGGGGGACGGAGGCGACCAAGAGATAGTTTAAAATAACGACTTGATATACATAACCTCAGGGACACCAATTGGGAGATATGGTGCATCTCTAGGGGAACAAGCATGTCCATGAGGAGCTGAATCAACCTAGTCGCGGAATGGCTGTAGCAGCTGCAGCAGTAGTCATGGGAACAGTAAGTGACTAGTGGCTTAACTTTCATGAGCATTAACTTTCATGAGCATTATGTAGTGAGGATTACATGTACTAGGCATGAGCCCTTTTATCTTTCCTTTCAGATTCAGTATTATACTTTTGATCTGTTATTTCCTTTATGTGGACTCTTATTTACTGCTATGTGATCGTGGATTCATGTTTATGTGTTTACTTCTTTTCTTATGTGTATTATGGTTGAGTAGTTGTCGGCAGAATTGGCGATTTGTGGTGACGTCCTTCTCATTGTAGGTGTCACCACAAAGCGGCAGTTTTCGGCATAAGACCCTGAAAAAGAAAAAAAGGGTCTTACAATTTTGATGTGTCTGTGGAGTAACTTAGAGTTCGTCAAGTCATATTCATCGAGTTTACCTCAGTGACTTCTGGTTTTCCTCCCTTTGCATCGTAATGAAAATCTGATGCTAAGTCTTGGGGTTTTTTGTGTTGTTTGTTAATATAATTTATGATTATTTGTGGCCTTGGTTGGCAGTGGATAAAGGACCACCACCTAAGTGCCGAATTGTGAATCATTACACCTGGTGGGTTTTCTTCTATTCTTATGGGCTGTTAGGTTGTGTTGGATAATGTCGCCACCAACACAGTACCTTTTTGAAATGTTTGGTATGATGGTTGGTGTCGGACAATGTGGCCCCCAACTTAGTACCGTTTTTTACAGGTATTAATGATTCACATGTTTTGAGCTGATTAGCCCCTAATGTTATATATATATATATATATATATATATATATATATATATATATATATATATATATATATATATATATATATATATATATATATATATATATATATATATATATGCACGTATGTTCTTATGCATACACTTGCAGATTTTATAGAAGCATGACTTCATTTCACACTTGGTGCACCCTTTCTTATTACTCTGTTTAAGAATTCTTCTCTTCCTATTCAAGTATGACTTTTTGCTGCGATTGGACAGCTTTTCTTTTATAAGGGTTGGTAACCCTTTTGTCTCTTTGGATTATTGCTACTAATGATCTTTGGTTACCACTTGTTTATTCTTACTGAGGTATTCTTTTTTTTTTTGAATGTCTCAAGCTTAGAGCAGTAGATGGTTGAGCGACTAGTGTTGGTTGTTGCTGGTGCTCTGCAGCTGTTGTAATTGTTCTTTCCTCATCGTCGTGCGGTAGATCTGTTGTTTTGTTTTTAGTTCAGAAAGACATTCTTTTTAGTGTGTTCGTGTCAGGTTGTTGACGCCCACTAGAGATTTTTTGTGTGGAATGTTAAGTACTTGCTAGCTTCTAAGACAATTTCTGATTGAATTGTTGGTTTACTTGCTCTCTGGAAAAGTTTTATGTTATGATTGCATATTAGCTATTTTAAGTGTAAAAATATCTTTATACTTCATTGATATCATATTTCAAGCCAAGTCAATCTATTTTAACTACATTAAAAAAGGCACTTTCTATATTAGTATTAAATCTAGAAGTATGCATATCATGAGTTGTCCTGTCTGGATGTTTATACTCCTCTAGGATATCAATCTATATAAACAAAGTATTTTTCCGCAGCGAAATTCAATTTTTTCACTTGTGGACTAGTTGATCCAATAAGCCAACGGATATGGCCGCCAAAACTTAACTTAAATTACAACTTTCTTCATAATAACTTGAGGATTTTGTATAAAGTGTTAGGTTCGAGTTCTTGCATGAGATCATGCAGTTTTCCCCTGCACGGCATGGCATCTTGACGCGTGTTTTCTCTTACTATGATATATTGTGTAAATATGGAGAAAATGCGGGTTGTGACAATGTTGGTTGTAACTTCATGGATTTTTAACCCAAGTTTGGTTTGTCGAATCTTAATTTCGACTTTGCCATTGGTTTTATAACATTAGTATTTAGCCTCAGTGCGAATTTCGCAGATATCCGAGTTGATTCGAATTTTTGGCCATTTGGATGTTTAATTATTTATAATAATATTATATTATATATATAAATACTTATAACCGAAACACTATTCATTTCTTCTTCCCAAAGCAGTCAGACCGAAAGAACGAAAGAGAGGAGACGATGAACATCGCGAGGCCTATAGCCGATGACTGTAGGAGTTCCGGTGCTCGGAATCATCATCGGAGGTTTGATCCGAAAAGCTCGCGCAGAGATCTACGCGTTGTTGGTAGGTACTTTTGTTTTTTTGGACTTTTGGCATTGGGGTGTGTGGCCCTAAACTTTCATTTTTTCCAAATCTCTCCAGATTTCGTTACCGCACTTTCTTTTTGGCAGATCTGTGTCATGGAGTGTTCGGATGGTTGAGATAAGGAAGTCTAAGACAAGTGGTGGTTTTATCCCTTGCCTAGCCTCATACAAATTCCTTATGTATCATTCTCTGAAATTTTGTCAATCCTGTTGCTAGATTTTATACTTTCATGTCTTTTATTTTGTCCACTCCTAGCTGTATCTTATGTAACATGGCAGAAAATTTTTTCCTTTCTTCCTGCTGTGTTGCTGTAATGTTCTTTTATTTATGTTTGTACTCCTGCCTTGTCTACCTCCCCCTTTCTCATACTTTTATGGAACTTATTCATGGTCTAAGTTAAACTGTTGTCAAAATTTATGAGTTTATTAACCTCTGTTTAGAAAAGAGAATTTTTGTCAGGATTATGCCTGATAATACATTTGCAGTCAATTTTATTAGGATATTTTCGGGGTTTTAAAGCCAATCATGTCTTGTAAAGTACTTGTTTTGATTCCCCTTTGTATATATTTTTGTCGCTAATGCATTTTTTCTACTTTTTGCAGGTTTTCACGGCTTTCAGCCGAAGTTTGCTGTGACATGCCCCAAGGTCACGCCCTACCAGGGCGTGTACCTAGGGCGTGTACCCAGAGGAATGAAGCAATTGGTCCGAAACTGCAATCCGTGGAAACTTTGTGTACACGCCCTCGGTCACGCCCGTGACACACCCGACACGGGCGTGTACTATAGGCGTGTCCCCAGGTTCCGAGGAATCGCCGCAGCACGCTCGTTTTTCCCGCTCCACCGTCGCACCGAAAGTGTCACGCCCCAGGGTCACGCCTGACCCGGGCGTGACATATGGGCGTGTACTTCAGCAATTCCGCCCGTCACCTCCAGCATTCAATTTCAGCTCCCAAAGTCACGCCGTAAAGAACACGCCCCAGGGTCACGCCCTACCAGGGCGTGACCGGTGGGCGTGTACCGCAACAACCCCGTCAGAATTCAATTCCTGCCCGAAAAAGTCGCGCCGAATGTGTCACGCCCCAGGGTCACGCCCGACCAGGGCGTGACAGGGGGCGTGACCCGACCCGAAAAATTCTATAAATAGAGCCCAACTCCAGGGGTTTTAGGACAACTTTCGCTTTGAGAGGGGAGGTTCTGTCCTTTGTTTTTCTGAACTTTTAAGCATGTATTTTCATTTCTAGTTCGTAGCTCTAGCTTTATGCTTTTCCTGTATTAGCTCCTAGCTTCTTTCTGTAGTATGATGCTAATGATAGTGTAGTTTCCTTTTCATGTTCTTGTAATCTCTGGTTTTCAAGCTGTAAGATCACTGTTTCTCTTAATAAAAAGTGTTGTTTTCTTTTTCGTTCCTTCTCTGTTTTCAGTATTTTTCTTCTACTCATCTCCCTCTTCCACCTCACCATGATTAACTAATCCTCCATGTACTCGATCTAATTGATCCGAGGTTCGAGTGATTAGGTTATGATGCTTTGAATCTTACCTTTTCTTTTTAGGGTTTAGCTTTGAATTACTCTTGATTTATCACGGGTTGGAGGTATATTATCGATATATACTCTCCACCTTTGCTTTCATTCTGGGCTAGCCGAGAGACCGAAAGTTTGAAATGAGCACTCAAGAGTAAAGGGAGTTGTTCGCACCCCTCGAAAGAGGCAGACGTTCAAATCTCCCGGATTGGAGTAAAATCTATTAGAGGGGTTCACCGCGTAAAGCGAGTTTTAGGCCTCCGATTTAGGCGAAAGTCGGTCGGACCTTCCTAAACTCAGTTAGGCACGGCCTTCGAGAGAAGCGTGTCAATATTCATGGAACCTCCACGGTCAAGTACCTTTACCCTAATTAGCTTAGGTTTATTTATCGTATTTTTCTAACCACTCTTGCCGAGGTGATTTCTGATCGAGTGCATTTTCCCTTCATCGTTACTAAGCTTAAGTTAATCGCTCTTTTAGCTCTCTTTATCTTTTCATACAAGTAGTTCTCTTCTTTTAGTACATTTAGCCAAACCTTATTTTGCTGTCGATAAAATAATGGATTTCGTGTGAGTAAGCTTACTCAACTGTTCCCGGATTTCAATACGACACTTGTGTCCCCTAGCTGCATTTCGATAGGTATACTTGCCTTGATGAATTGTTAGTTTGGTATTTTCTCTTTGCAGATATCTCAGAGACAATCAAGTTTTTGGCGCCGTTGCCGGGGAAGCAACGCTTGTTGATAAATTGAAAACGCGAATATATTAATTTTATCACTTCTCTTTCTCAGCCTCCTTCTTAAATTTTTTCCGCCTACTCACTTGAGTTAAATGGCTGGATTTTGCAAGTGTGCGTATCTTTTATTTTTTTCCGCCTACTCACTTGAGTTCATTGGCTGGATTTATTTCAAGCAAGTGTGCGTATTTTATTTTTCCGCCTACTCACTTGAGTTCATTGGCAGGCTTTATTTCAGTAGAGTGTGTTTACTTTCTGTAGAGTGGGTGTGTTTTAATTTTCTGACGAGTGCGTGAGTATAGCTTTTCATTTCCGCCTACTCGCACAGAGATAAGTGGCTAGATTTTAATTACCGCATTCGTAATAGAAACCCACATCACAAAATTTCTACACCACCTAACTCTCTCGAAAAGGGCAAAGTTGCTCTAAATGCCACTATCTTGTCTAGTACCTTGCGAACCCTTCACCGGGTAGCCCTTGGGAAGTTCGGGAGTTAAAATATAAAAAAAATCTATTTCAAAAAAAAAAAAATTTCCAACTTCATTAGCTCCTTTACTTTTTAGTCTTGCTTCTCCTCTTTTCTTCTAGTGTATGACCCGCGGTAGTCCGTCGGTTACTTTGGACCTGGACCACGAAATTGAGCGTACTCTTCGGAGAAGATCGCGATTTCAAGGCCCTACTACCCAAGTGCCGGTTGAGGATTCCGAGTCATTTTCTACCTTAATAATGGCAGAACCCAACGTGGAGGAAGTCGTGCAAAGGCCTATGTCCTATTATGCACGACCAAATCTCGAGGGTACAGAAACGAGTATAGTTCGCCCTGCAATAAATAATAATAATTTTGAACTGAAGCCTAGCATAATTCAAATGGTGCAGCAGTATGTGCAATTTGACGGGCTTCAAGATGAAGACCCGAACGCACACATAGCCAGCTTTCTTGAGATTTGTGACACCTTCAAGATAAATGGTGTCACAAATGATGCTATTAGGCTAAGATTATTTCCTTTCTCTCTTAGAATTAAGGCTAAGCAGTGGCTGAACACCCTTCCTAAAAATAGCATAACTACTTGGACGCAATTAACTGAAAAATTTTTGGCCAAGTATTTTCCGCCTGCTAAAACTGCTAAACTTAGGAATGACATTTCTGCCTTTGGACAAATAGACTCAGAGACCCTTTACGAAACCTGGGAAAGATTTAAAGAATTATTAAGACGATGCCCACATCACGCTCTGCCTGTATGGTTGCAGGTGCAGACGTTTTATAATGGGCTAAATCAAAGCACGAAGCAAATGATAGACGCAGCTTCTGGCGGTACTTTAAACCATAAGACCCCGGAAGCAGCTCTTGAGCTGTTTGAAGACATGGCCATGAACACTTACCAGTGGAATGTGCCTAGGTCCCGCCCAAACAAACTTGCAGGTCTCTTTGAAGTGGACAACGTCTCACAACTCGCACTGCAAGTTGAAATATTAAGCAAAAAAATTACGGAGATGACTGCTGCCTCCGCCCCTCAGGTATGGGAATCTGCAACTCCTCCCGCTGAACATTTGGATTATGTAAATAATATGCCTAGAACTGCTTTTAATAATTTTTTCTGCTGCGAATTATCATCCTCCTGGTTTTAATTTTCCGAATAGTTATAATCCTGCGTTAAGAAATCATCCGAATTTTTCGTGGAGCAATCCATCGAATGCTGTGCGCCCGCCACCGCAAAGTGATTTTTCTGCTCCACCACTACCTCCTCCTCAAAGTTTTCCAAAACCTCCAAATTTGGAGGAAGTGTTTTCAAAATACATGAATGCTAATGACGCTACGATTAGGACCTTAACCGGAAATGTTAAAAACTTAGAAAATCAGGTAGGACAGCTCGCTAAAATGATTTCTGAGCGACCCGTAGGGTCTCTTCCTTCCAATACCGAGCCCAACCCGAGAGAGCAAGCGAAAGCTATAACTCTTCGGAGTGGGAAGAAAGTTCCTGGTATGGTAAGTGAAGAACCCGAGGCAAGCTCCGCTCCCGTTTTTAAAAATCAAAGCTCCGCTCCCGTTTTTGAAAATCAAAGCTCTGTTCCCCTTTTAAAAATTCCATCCTCTGCCGAAGAAATTATCACCCCTATCGTAGAAAAAGAATTCACTCCACCACCCACCTTTAAAAATAATCCATCCCCGCCATACCCTTCCGAACTTAATAAACAACGACAGGATGATCAATACACCCGTTTTTTGGAAATGTTTAAGCAAATCCACGTAAATCTGCCTTTCCACGAAGCCATATCCCAGATGCCGAAGTACGCAAAATACCTTAAGGACCTCCTAACTAACAAGAAGAAGTTAGAGAACCTTTCTCATGTCACGTTAAATGCCGCGTGCTCGGCGGTTTTGACAAACGGATTACCGAAAAAAATCAGTGACCCGGGTAGTTTCTCTATCCCGTGTGTCTTTGGTGATCTCTTTGTCAAACATGCTTTAGCCGACTTAGGTGCGAGTATTAATCTTATGCCCCTCTCGTTGTTTAAAAAGTTAGGAATTGGTAGTCTCAACCCCACACGAATGAGTATCCAGCTAGCCGACAGGTCAGTCAAATACCCGTTAGGAATAGTGGAGGACGTCCTAGTCAAAGTTGACAAGTTCATCTTCCCGGTGGACTTTGTCATTTTAGATATCGAAGAAGACGTCGAGGTTCCCCTGATCCTTGGCCGACCCTTCCTTGCCACCTCCCGAGCTATCATTGATGTAAGCAATGGTAAGCTCTTCCTTCGAGTGGGCGACGATGAGGTAACTTTCTCTATCACCCCCTCGATGAAGAACACACTAGCTAATGATGACTCCTGTTTTTTCATGGATACCATAAGTGAAGAATCCTTCTCTCCCACCTCTGATTTTGACAAAGAATTTTCCAATTTCTGTTCCTCTCCTACTCTTCCAACTGAATCTCTACACCTAAGTGAAGAATCCTCCACTCGCTCCTCTGATTTTGAAAAAGAATTTTTTGATTTCTGTTCCTCTTCTACTTTTCCAACTGAATCGCTGCACGAAGCCTCCATGGCCGCTAGCAACACCCCTTTTAATTTTACTTATAAAAAAGTGTACGAGGACATAGTTTTTGAAAAAGAACAAATTTCCAAGACCTCGTATGATGACCCCCCTACCTTAGAACTGAAAGAACTACCAGAGCACCTTCAATACGCTTTCTTAGAAAAGGACTCTAAGCTGCCTGTCATAATTTCGGCCTACCTCACGGATGCACAAAAAAATAAACTTCTTTCAATTTTACAAAAGCATCGCCAAGCTATTGCTTGGCAGATATCTGATATCAAGGGCATAAGCCCATCTTTCTGCACTCATAAAATCTTAATGGAAGATAATTCTCGTAACTCTATACAACCTCAGCGCCGTATAAACCCAAACATGAAAGACGTAGTTAAGGGCGAGGTTATGAAATTGTTAGACGCAGGAATTATCTATCCTATATCCGACAGTAAGTGGGTTAGCCCAGTACAGGTAGTACCAAAGAAGGGAGGGATAACGGTCGTAAGTAATGAAAATAATGAATTAATCCCGACTCGGACGGTGACCGGATGGCGAATGTGTATAGATTACCTTAAGTTGAATGACGCCACCCGCAAGGATCACTTCCCCTTGCCGTTCATTGATCAAATTTTAGAACGACTTTCCGGACATAGCTTTTATTGTTTTCTCGATGGCCTCTCGGGGTATCTTCAAATCCCCATCTCCCCCGAGGACCAGGAGAAAACTACGCATTTACTTGTCCATTCGGCACCTTCGCCTACCGAAGAATGCCGTTTGATTGTGCAATGCGCCGGCTACATTCCAACGATGTATGCTCGCCATCTTTGACAAATACGTAGAAAGCATTATGGAAGTCTTCATGGATGATTTCTCCGTCTTCGGGAATTCCTTCGATAGTTGCTTAGAGAACCTTGAAAAAGTCTTAGAGCGATGCGAAGAAACTAACCTCGCCTTAAATTGGGAAAAATGTCATTTTATGGTAAGGGAAGGGTTAGTTTTGGGACATAAAATTTCTGAAAGGGGTATTGAAGTAGACGTTGCGAAAATAGAAGTTATCGAGAAACTGCCGCCACCTACGAACATAAAAGCCATAAGAAGTTTCCTGGGTCATGCGGGTTTCTACCGCCGCTTCATAAAGGACTTTTCCAAAATCACCAAGCCCCTTACCCATCTCTTAGAAAAAGACGCCCCATTCATCTTTGATGACCTCTGTCTAGCTGCCTTCAATTTAATAAAAGAAAAATTAGTTAATGCGCCAATCATGATAGCTCCGGTGTGGGATCTTCCATTTGAAATAATGTGTGATGCAAGTAGTTATGCGGTGGGAGCCGTACTAGGTCAACGTATTTCCAAAAACTTCCACCCCATTTATTACGCTAGTAAAACTCTCACATCTGCACAGGAAAATTACACCACAACCGAGAAGGAGCTCTTAGCTGTAGTATTCGCATTTGACAAATTTCGCCCTTATATTACTCTTTCGAAAATTATTGTTTTTACGGACCACTCGGCCCTCAAATATCTTCTCTCTAAAATGGATGCCAAGCCTCGCTTGATTCGCTGGGTCTTACTCCTCCAGGAGTTTGACTTAGAGATCCGTGATAAGCGCGGTGCCGAGAACTTGGCTGCCGACCACCTTTTGCGCCTAGACAACCCGTTTATCGAGCAATTAGACGAAAATTCTTTTCATTACTATTTTCCTGATGAGAAGCTGTTCATAATTAACACATCTACTTCTCCTTGGTTTGCCCGCATCGCCAACTATCTAGTGGCTCGTGTGCTCCCAAAAGAGTTCTCATCTCAGCAAAAGAAGAAATTCTTTTCTGAATTGAAGAACTACTTTTGGGAGGACCCGCATCTTTTTAAAGTCTGTGCAGACCAAGTGATCAGGAGGTGTGTTTCCTTTGATGAAGGATTAGATATTATTAAACATTTGCATGAAGGACCGACAGGTGGGCACTATCAAGCTGCTCGCACCGCTCACAAAGTGTTAAGCGCGGGTTTTTACTGGCCCAGCCTGTTTAAAGACGCGCATGCCTTTGTGAGTAGGTGTGATAGTTGCCAACGGTCGGTGAATATTTCGAATAAAAATGAAATGCCACAAAATTATTTTCTAGAGTGCGAAGTTTTCGACCTCTGGGGGATTGATTTTGTTGGCCCTTTTCCTTCTAGCTTCGGGAATAAGTATATTCTAGTTGCCGTTGATTATGTTTCACGTTGGGCCGAAGCCCAAGCTCTTCCTACGAATGACGCCCGAGTCGTAGTTAATTTCCTCAAAAAATTATTTTCTCGATTCGGTACGCCGCGCGCTATCGTTAGTGATAGGGGTTCCCATTTCTGTAACGCACAATTTTCAAAAATCCTAACTAAATATGGCGTTACTCATAAGCTTTCCACTGCCTACCACCCCCAAACTAACGGACAAGTCGAAGTAGTGAATAGAGAAATAAAAAGAATTTTAGAAAAGACTGTTTCAACATCTAGAAAAGACTGGTCCGCCAAATTAGACGATGCTCTATGAGCCTACCGAACAGCGTACAAAACCGCCCTCGGCTGTACGCCATATCGGTTGGTTTATGGAAAATCGTGTCATTTACCCGTAGAGTTAGAACACCGCGCCTTTTGGGCCTTGCGATTTTTAAACTTCGATCCCCACTCTGTCGGCGATTTTCGAAAATTTCAACTTAATGAACTCGACGAGTGGCGCTCTTACGCATATGAAAATAACAGACTTTATAAAGAGCGGACGTAGCGTTTACACGATCGACATCTTAGGCACCCAAAAATCTTTAAGCCAGGCGACCAAGTGCTTCTTTATAACTCTCGTTTACGTTTATTCCCGGGTAAATTAAAATCACGTTGGTCTGGGCCTTTTAATGTTTTAGAAGTCTTTTCTTATGGTACTGTTTTAATTTCTCACCCTGATAAGGGTACTTTCAAAGTGAATGGTCAGCGTCTTAAACTGTATTTCTGTGATGATGTCAGTCTCAACCCTGTTAACTCTATCTTTCCGGTCCTGACATTTGATTAATCTGCACATTATTTTACTCACAAACTTTGACATTTATTCGAACTTTATTTTTAAAACAATATTTGGGACAATCTTATTTTGATGCGTCGAGCTCAACCGACGCTTTAAACAAAGGGCGCTCTTGGGAGGCAACCCAAGTTATCTTTTTCTGTTTTCTTTCTTTTACACTTTTTGCCCCGCCTGGCTCCGGCAAGCTGAAACTTCTGCAATCGCCTGCTCCAACGGTTCTGCTTCCATGCCAACGTCCGCCGGACGACGTTTCATGAAGATCCACAGCACAGGCATGGAGGAGCGGCATCACTCAACTTGCCCTGCAAAATAAAACCGGGGAAGTACCTGCTTTTCAATTCTGTCTTTTATTTCTGTACTTTACTTTTCTCTCGTTCTCCGACCTCCTTCTCCATTGCGGACAATGTAGATTTTAAGCTTGGGGGAGGACTTCCTCCTACTTTTTGTTTTCTTTTTGTTTTATTTTGTGAATATCCAAAATTTCAACAAAATTTCAAAAAAATTATTATATATATATAACTGCATTTTGGTATTTCAATAAGTACCCCATGTTTATGTTTTGTTTTTCTCAAACTTCTTTATAAACAACGTAGTTAATTATAATTTTTCTAATCATTCTTTTTAATCATTTTTCACAAGTAAAATGTTGGCCATGCTGTGTTTCTAATTCACGGTAGCATGTTAAGGTAAAATATTTCTCTAAACCGTGCATTTCTATTATGGTTTTCCGTTCTTTATTTTCTTTACTTTCTCTAAAAATTTATCATCCACTATTTTCCTTTTCGTCTTTAGATGATTTTTTGTAAGAACATATTTTGAATAATGTAGTAGATATGAACGATCCAAGTGACATATTATTTTTATTTTCAAGATAATTTCATCAATCTTCTTTTATTATCTCGAACTTGCTTTTTGAAATTTATCGACTCTATGTTTTAAATAAATTTAAAAAAAAAACGCGTAAAAATGATTTAGGCCATTTTTGTTTACGTTTGAGCTTTCTTGCCAACCTAAACTCTTTTACCACTAGTTAGCCGCTTTTGAGCTTTTTTTCCAAATTCATTTGATAAACTCCACACACCATTTCATTTTCACCAAAGCCCAAATTCCTACCTATCTAATCACGCTAATTTTGTTTGATAGGAAATTTTGTCTTATCTGTGGAAATATTGTTGAAAAAGGTGTACTCAAAAGCAATAAATTGAAAAAAAAAATGAATGACAATAATAGTAAAAAAAAAGAGATAAATAATCATAAAGAGAAAAAAAAATAAATTTATTTATACATATTTTGTTTAAAATAAATTTATTTTGAAACTCGTTGTTTTGGTTTAGTGTGATTTTTAAGCCTCCATGTTTATATTTGAATTCCACTCCTATTCATATTCCTAAACCAAACGTTTCGGTCCTATTAAGTCCTTTTGATTCACGCCTTTTTTTTAATTTTATTTAACAACTACGAAAAGAAGAAAAGTAAATCAGTTTTAGTTTTGGATTTAAACTTAGATTTTTGTTATTTAATTGATATAATTTTAATGCGTTGCTTGGATCCAGTAATAACTCAATACGTTCTTTTCATTTTCATTGCCTTACTTAAATCTATTTAAAGAATTTCGTCAAAATTCTGGATGATTTATTTTTATTAAGTAAAGTTTATAAAAGTTAAACCATACCTAAATAATTGTTTTAGATTTACGTTTTACATTCTCCCTACCTAGAATTTCGCATAGTACTTGTGTGAGTATGATTAAAACCTTTTGAATTAGTCACTTTTTATGATTAGCTTGTCTTTATATCTTTGCTTGGGGACAAACAAAACTTAAGCTTGGGGGAATTTGATAATACGTTTGCAGTCAATTTTATTAGGATATTTTCGGGGTTTTAAAGCCAATCATGTCTTATAAAGTACTTGTTTTGATTCCCCTTTGTATATATTTTTGTCGCTAATGCATTTTTTCTACTTTTTGCAGGTTTTCACGGCTTTCAGCCGAAGTTTGCTGTGACACGCCCCAAGGTCACGCCCTACCAGGGCGTGTACCTAGGGCGTGTACCCAGAGGAATGAAGCAATTGGTCCGAAACTGCATTCCGTGGAAACTTTGTGTACACGCCCTCGGTCACGCCCGTGACACACCCGACACGGGCGTGTACTATAGGCGTGTCCCCAGGTTCCGAGGAATCGCCGCAGCGCGCTCGTTTTTCCCGCTCCACCGTCGCACCGAAAGTGTCACGCCCCAGGGTCACGCCTGACCCGGGCGTGACATATGGGCGTGTACTTTAGCAATTCCGCCCGTCACCTCCAGCATTCAATTTCAGCTCCCAAAGTCACGCCGCAAAGAACACGCCCCAGGGTCACTCCCTACCAGGGCGTGACCGGTGGGCGTGTACCGCAACAACCCCGTCAGAATTCAATTCCTGCCCGAAAAAGTCGCGCCGAATGTGTCACGCCCCAGGGTCACGCCCGACCAGGGCGTGATAGGGGGGCGTGACCCGACCCGAAAAATTCTATAAATAGAGCCCAACTCCAGGGGTTTTAGGACAACTTTCACTTTGAGAGGGGAGGTTCTGTCCTTTGTTTTTCTGAACTTTTAAGCATGTATTTTCATTTCTAGTTCGTAGCTCTAGCTTTATGCTTTTCCTGTATTAGCTCCTAGCTTCTTTCTGTAGTATGATGCTAATGATAGTGTAGTTTCCTTTTCATGTTCTTGTAATCTCTGGTTTTCAAGCTGTAAGATCACTATTTCTCTTAATAAAAAGTGTTGTTTTCTTCTTCGTTCCTGCTCTGTTTTCAGTATTTTTCTTCTACTCATCTCCCTCTTCCACCTCACCATGATTAACTAATCCTCCATGTACTCGATCTAATTGATCCGAGGTTCGAGTGATTAGGTTATGATGCTTTGAATCTTACCTTTTCTTTTTAGGGTTTAGCTTTGAATTACTCTTGATTTATCACGGGTTGGAGGTATATTATCGATATATACTCTCCACCTTTGCTTTCATTCTGTGCTAGCCGAGAGGCCGAAAGTTTGAAATGAGCACTCAAGAGTAAAGGGAGTTGTTCGCACCCCTCGAGAGAGGCAGACGTTCAAATCTCCCGGATTGGAGTAAAATCCATTAGAGGGGTTCACCGCGTAAAGCGAGTTTTAGGCCTCCGATTTAGGCGAAAGTCGGTCGGACCTTCCTAAACTCAGTTAGGCACGGCCTTCGAGAGAAGCGTGTCAATATTCATGGAACCTCCACGGTCAAGTACCTTTACCCTAATTAGCTTAGGTTTATTTATCGTATTTTTCTAACCACTCTTGCCGAGGTGATTTCTGATCGAGTGCATTTTCCCTTCATCGTTACTAAGCTTAAGTTAATCGCTCTTTTAGCTCTCTTTATCTTTTCATACAAGTAGTTCTCTTCTTTTAGTACATTTAGCCAAACCTTATTTTGCCGTCGATAAAATAATGGATTTCGTGTAAGTAAGCTTACTCAACTGTTCCCGGATTTCAATACGACACTTGTGTCCCCTAGCTGCATTTCGATAGGTATACTTGCCTTGATGAATTGTTAGTTTGGTATTTTCTCTTTGCAGATATCTCAGAGACAATCAATGCCTTAGGTGCTGAATGAACTCAGCTATGCATCGAGTTCATTGAGTCAACTCAGCTAGGCTTCAAGTGCGTTGAGTGAACTCAGCTAGGTTTCGAGTGCTTGAGTGTAACCTCCTTTGGTGTCGAATGCATTGAGTGAACTCAGCTAGGCATTTAGTGCTTGAGTGTAACTGCCTTTGGCATCGAGTGCGTTGAGGGAACTCTGTTGGCATTACCATGGTGATTTGGAAGTGATCAAACATGTGGCCACAATGCCAACGCACATAAGAGCTCTTGAAAAGATGGAAAGGTTTGTGTTGGCCTTGCTCATATGTGATATAAGTGAAGGACCAAGCCTATGACTTTTTGGATATGGAGGAATTTCATTCCGGGACCTGTACTGTGAATATAGGTCATCAGGTAAGCGGTCAAAATTATCTAAGGGAAATTTGTCGACTATAGCTGAGTGGTTTCGACGAATGGCTTGAACTCATCAAGTATCGTGCTGACATCTCAACGCTTCTGTCTTAGATTCGCCGAGTATCATCATGACAATTTCGACAAATTAGACTCATTTGTCGAGAATCGTGATTCGTCGAGTATCACTATTCGTCGAATATCCTCTTGATACGTGGATGATTTGCCCTATCTCGATTCGTCGATTATACTCATGTTATGCCAACGAATATCTTCTGATTCGTCAAATACTAATGTGATGCTCGACAAATTCTATTTCATCCAGTTTATTTGCTTTAAGTCCGGTTTGGCCGATTTGCAGTTTATGGCTTGGTTTGGTAGACTGTATAAATACGATTTTTACAGTAAACAGAGAGGTAACTGTTCATTCTCTTAACCTATGCACGTGAGATGATCTCCTCCCAATGGAACTGTTCTGCTAAGTCGTGATTGTCGTTTCTCGCTGTGGCCGACTGCCCGACCTGCTACTGTCGCCAAAAAGGGTTTCCTATGCGTCGGATTCATCACTACCAACTCTCCTTAATCAGATCTATTAGTCCATGGGGACATTGAGGGAAAACCTACTTCCAACCTATATCTTGTGCGACAAGAATCTAGGGTTCTCCGTGCTCGTTTAGAGACAGTTGCCGATTCTATAATTGAGGCTGAGTATATCGCCGTAGAATAGCAGCGAAGGTGGCTGCATGGATTAGGAAATTCATCGACGAGTTAGATGTAGTTCCTAGCATTGTTCGTCCCGTAGATCTCTACTATTGCATTAACGGTGCAATTTCACTTGCTTCAAAACCTAGATCTCATCAGCACTCCAAGCACATACTTCGGCGGTTCCATCTTATTCGAGAGATTGTCAATCGAGGAGTTGTGAGCAATAGCAGAGTGCAGACTGAATAAAATATTACAGATCCATTGACAAAGGTTCTAGCTCAGAGAAAGCATGGTCATGTTAGTTCTATGGGTATACGATACCTTAATGATCAGCCCTAGTGGGAGTCTTGTGGATTGTATGTTTATTGGCTGAAATAATTCATTTGATGAATAAGGTATTGTATACTTTTCATTTATATATATTTTGGCAAGTTCTTTTATTTTGTAAATTTAATTATGTTGCGATAGAGTAATTTAACATAATAAATGCCCTTAGAATGTTTTCTTCCATAGGAGTTAAGTGGTGACTTGAATGTGAGAGCCCATATTTTAGAAGCTTTATTCTTAAATGGTCTCTGGTCGAGTGTCATCTTAGAAGATAAGGGCGATGATGACACATTAAGACTAGCATGTGCGTTGACTGATGACTGCTTCTCACAAGTCAAGATATTGTGATATCAAGTCATCACATGGGTATTTGTTAGTGAACAAGTTGTACTGGATAGACCCATCATGAGAATATTTTGTGGATTATTATATGAATGTGTCACAAGTATGTATCAATTGGCAATGGTTTTTGTGGTCCTTTGACCTGAAGTCACAACATTCATCGAGTGAGGAAGAGCGTCCTTTGATTTTATCAAAAGTCCAATCTTGAGAAAGTTGGATGATAAAGGTGGTTATTGGGTAAGTTATGAATCATTTGGGTGTTTGCGTGTGAGCTGAGATGGGATTTGTCCTCATATATGACAGGATTTGCATCAATGGGCCCCTTGATGGAATGGGACTGAGATATGCATGGTCATGCTTGGTTGAATCAATATATGATATTGGGCTCACTAATTTCTGAAGGTCCATTCTAGATCAGGAAACAAGGATTGAACAATTGTGAGGGTGACATGGTCTATACCTCTAATTCTATCCAGATGTAAGGGACGAAGGGACATGACAACACTGATACATTGGTCACAATGACTTTTGAGTTTTAATCTCTTATTGCTTGGGGAGCAATGATGCATTGCTAGATACCAGTCATTATTTCTAAAGCATTTATTTTATACATTCATGATCAAGTGGGAGACTATTGGTATTAACATGGTGATCTGGACGTGATCAAATATGTGGCCTTACTGCCAAAGAAATATGATCCTATGTGGTCGCACATAAGAGGTCTTGAGACGTTGGAAAGGTTTGTGTTGGACTTGCTCATATGTGATATGAGTGAACGACCAAGCGTATGACTTTTTGGATATGGAGGAATTTCATTCCGGGACCTGTATTGTGAATATAAGTCATCAGGTAAGTGGTCGAAATTATCTAAGGGAAATTCGTCAAGTATAGCTGAGAGGTTTCGACGAATGGCTTGAGTTCATTGAGTTTCGTCGTGACATCTCAACGCTTCTATCTCAGATTCATTGAGCATCGTCATGATAATTTCGACGAATTAGACTCATTCGTTGAGTATCGAGATTCGTTGAATATCCTCTTGATACGTGAACGATTTGCCCAGTCTTGATTCTATAAGTATACTCGTGTTATTTTGATGAATTTCTTCTGATTCGTCGAATATCGATGTGATACTCGACGAATTTTTTTCGTCCGATTTATTTCCTTTAAGTCTGGTTCAACCAATCTGTGGTTTATGGCTTGGTTCGGTAGACTATATAAATACGATTTCCATAGTAAACCGAGAGGTAACTGTTCATTCTCTTAACCTTGCCGCCCGAGAAGATCTCCTCCCAATGGAACTGTTACGCTAAGTTGCAATCGCCATTTCTTGCTTCCACTGACCTCCCGACCTGCTATTGTCGCCGGAAAGGGTTTCCTGTGCGACAGATTCGTCACCACCACCTCTCCTTGAACGGATCTATTAGTTCGTGGAGATGTTGAGGGAAAACCTAGTTTCGACCAAGATCTTGTGTGATAATAGTCTAGGGTTCTCTGTGCACGTGTGGATATCTGAAGACGTGTGGACACTATTCTATGCTTGGAACGCCAGCCGTTGCCATTCATTGGGATCATTCAAAGCACCTTGATTGAGTATTGACTCAACCCCTTAATGGTAATTTTTTTTCATAGCATTTTACTTCTTGATCAATGTTCATCGCTAGATCCGAACACTTTTGGGTTTTCTTGTTCTTTAATTCCACTGTATGCACAAGTGTTGTGCCATCCTAGCAAAACACAACAAACTCAGTTAGGCGATGAGTGCGTTGAGTGAAGTCAGCTTGACATTGAGTGCTTGAGTGTAACTTCCTTTGGCATCAAGTGCATTGAGTGAATCTGTCTTGCCGTTGTGTGCGTTGAGTGAATCTATCTTAGCATCGAGTGCATTGATTGAATCTGTCTTAGCATCGAGTGAAGCAGAGAGGCGTCGAGTGGTTGTAGTCTTGACGCCGAGTGATTTCAGAGTTTGTGTTGAGTAATTTTAATGTAACTGTCGAGTGACTTTGAGTTCGTCAAGTCATATTCGTCGTGTATACCTTAGTAACCTTTGGTTTTCTTCCTTTTGCATCATTATGGAAATCTGATGCTAGGCCTTGGGTTTAATCAGTGTTCTGGATGTAGTGTTGTGGCTAGGTTGGCAGTGGATAAAGGACCAGCAACTTGATGCCAGTTCGTGAATCATTACACATGGTGGATGGTGATTTTTTTGTTTGGACTGTTGGGTTGTGTTGGACAATGTGGCCACCACCACAGTGCCTTTTTGATATGTTTGGACTGTTGGGTTGTATTGGATAATGTTGCCACCAGCATACTATCTTTTTGAGATGTTTGGACTATTGGGTTGTGTTAGATAATGTGGCCACCACCACAGTGCCTTTTTAAGATGTTTGGTCTGATGGTTCGTGTTGGACAATTTGCCACCGACTCAGTATCGTTTTTGCCAAGTGTTAATGATTCACGTATTTAGAGCAACTCAGTCTCTTTCTTCTTATTATATAGACATATGTTCTTATGCATGCACTTGTAGATGTTAATGTAGCATGACTTCATATTGCACTTGGTGTAACTTCTCATACTCAAAACTTTGTAAATTTTTCATTTGCTTATTATTTTATGATTTATATGTTGTGGTTTGGCAGCTATTCTGTCTTGGGCTAGTAACACTTTAACTTCTCTTGTTTATTTATCTTTGGTTTTCTTTTGCCACTTGTTCATTCTTGCTGAGACATTCCTTCTTTTTAATGCCTCAGGATCGAAGTTGTAGCAGGTTGGGTAGCTAGAGTTGGTGGCCTCAGGTTTTTAGCAGTTGTAGCAGTGATTCTTACCTCCCTATCGTGCAGTAATTTTGTTTTTTGTTCAGACATACATGCATTTTGGAGAGTTCGTGTCAGGTTGTTGATGCCCATTGTATATTTTGTAGAATATTAAGTTACTTGCTAGCTGCTAAGTCACTTTCTAAACGATTTGTTGGTTTTACATGCTCTCTGGGAAGGATTTATGGTAGGATTGCATGTTAGTTATTTTCAAGCTACAAAAGTATCATTATGCTTATCTCATACTCATGACATCTTTTAAATCAAATGTCATTATATTTTAACTAACGTAAAAGCTCTTTTCCTACATATATTAAATCTAGAGGTATGTATATCATGTGTTGTTCTTTTGGAGGTCTCTGCACATGAAGGATAATAACCGAGCTAAATAAAGAATTCTTCGTAGCGTAAATTTATATTTTCATTTGTGCACTAGTTGATCCACTGAGCAGAGTGATACGACCGTCAAACTTAACTAAAAATATGTTTTCATCAAGATAAACATGAGAATTTCATGATAAGTGTCAGGAGTTGGTTCTTGCCTGAGCGTCTGCAGTTATCCCTTGCACGATGTGGTATCATGACGCATGTTTTCTCTTATTCTAATATATCATTTAAATGCGGAGAAAATATGGGATGTGACATCTTCCTTGTACTTGAACCTTCTTGTGCGTGTCTCTTTATGTGCACGTCCTTCAATGTGTACAGTCCTCCTTATGTGCATTACACTTTGCGTGCATCCGTCTGTGCTCATGTCCAATAGTGTGCACATTTTTCCCTATGCACGTTCCTTCTTACGTGTGTTCCTCTATATGCGTGTTCCTCCAAACACGCCCCCGACTTACGTAGCGGCAAGTGCTCTAGCTGTTCAAGAACAAGTATTCTAGCCGCCAACAAGAACAACACTCTAGATTCCTCCACGCACAACAGGAGACAAGTGATGAGTTGTAAAAGTTCGTATTTTTCAGTACTTTATTTAGGGAATTTTAGTTTATTTTCGTTGTTTTTAGTTACTTTTGTTCAATAAAATGTTCCTTTTTTATATATACTCTTCTAACTTTGCTTTATTTTGTTTTCTGAAATTTTGCAGAAAAAAGTCGAAAATTCAAAGTACACGCCCATTTCTCCCCGACACGCCCGTGTCACGCCAACCACTCAATGCCTCCGACACGGACTCAACGCCCAAGACACGCCCGTATCCAGATTGACACGCCAGTGTCGGCCCACTCAATGCTTCCGGCAAGTCAAGCACTCAACGCTTCAAGGCATGGACTCAAAGCCAAGAACATGCCCGTGACCTTTCCAACACACCCGTGTAATTCCTAGAGTTTTTCAATCCCATGAAATCAATTTCTGCCGATATCAATTTCTGCCAGATGTCCAATCACGCCGCCCATACACGCCCGTGTCATTTAGACACACCCATGACTACCACGTGGATCTTCTCGAAGCTTTCGGAACCAAGCCAGCTCCCCAGGATTTCAACTTCACCAACATGCCAGCCCGACACGCCCCCCCGGTCATGCTCGTGACCAATGTCTGTAATCCGAATTTTTCGCCTATAAATAGAACTTTGTTGTAAGATCCAAGGTTTCAAAAGTTTGGAACCATTTTGTTGTTAGTGTGCTGCTTGGCTGCTTTTTGAGCTATATAAGGAGATTTTCTTCCCCTCTCTTTATTGCATGTTTTAGCTTTTTGTAACTCTCTTTTTAGCTTAATAAAATTTGTAAATTTTCTCTCCTTATGTTGTATTGGAATGCATCTGAGTGCCCCTCTTTCAGTGAACTTTTGTATCTTTGTTTTTCTGTTTAATATATGTGTGTGTGTGTGTCTGTATGAGTTAGATTTGTTATTTTGATGTTTTCAAATTGTCAATTTGCTTAGTTTAGTTTTAGATTTTTCCCAAACTTATTAGTTGTTATGATAGCCTTTCGTATCTTATCCCTTAGGTTTGTTTAGATTTAGTTTTTTAGGAACTTTATACTCATTTTATGTTTTAAAATTGTTTTTATATTTTTTTACTTACGTTTTTTTAGCTAGTAAAACTTTTCATTCTTTTAAACTTTTTTTACCACTTTTTAAGCATTTTTATAATATTATAAGAATGAAGTAGTGGTTATTTTAATTTTTGAAACACTTTGATTTTTGCTTTTATTTTGAAAAACTTTTGCTTCTTTAAATTTTATTTCGCCTTTTTATGTATTTTTAGCAACTTCTAACGGTACAAATGTAATCGTTTTAATTTTCTATCCTTTGTTTTTCTCGTTTTGTTGTGTGTGAGAGTCTATGAGTTAGTTTGTTTATCTTTCTTTAATGCTTTCTTTCCTTCAAGTAGAGTATGTGCTTGTGTAAGATAACTTTTACCGCTTTTATTTACCGCCGACTCATTTGAGTAGGACTCACAATTTACTGCTTTCATTTCACGCCTACTCGTTTGAGTAGGACTTGTAATTTACTGCTTTCATTTCCCCCTACTCATTTGAGTAGGACTTGTCATTTCACGCCTACTCATTTGAGTAGGACTTTTCATTTCCCGACTACTTGTTTGAGTAGTACTTGTCATTTCCCGCCTACTCGTTTGAGTAGGACTTGTAATTTCAATTATGTAATTTTATTTTTTATAACTTAGCTTTATCTTTTTATTATGACTTTGGTTGAGTGTGTGCATTCGTTTTTTAGTAAGCTCTTCTCTTTATAATGTTAGGTTATTTTATGTCCTCTTTTTGTAACTTTCGGCGTTTAGTTTCGAACTCATGCCTCACCAAAATCATAAGCCGTCCCCATCCCGATGAGTGACTAATCGCTCGTAGCCCTCAGTATCGAAAAGTATTGGGACATAAAAATCTTTTAAGATAATTAAAGGTCCTCTTTTTCATTATAATTAAAGAACTTAAGGTTCACCACAGGTATATGACACGTAGAACAACATATCGATGTGTGGGATCTATTTACGTTATCCATATGCTAGCTAGCCGAGAGGCCGTGAGTATGGACTGATCACCCTCAGGTAGAAAGAGTTTTTGCAATAAACCTCGAGAGAGGAGCGAAATTCTTCCAGATTAGGTTCCCCTCCCTCCCCAATAGCAAGGTTCTTAGTGTAAACCAGACATTAAGAGGAATCCTTTGCCAAACGAGAGCTCAGTCGAATATTCTTAATGTTCAGGTAAGCGATAACCCTAGAGATAGGTGATCTCATGCTTGTGGAACCTCCACGACCAAGTTGCCTTTAATCAATTTGAAACTTAGGATCTCTAGTTATATAAAATTAATTTTGTCCTAACGTAATTCGATACCGAGCGTTATTTCTTCATCAATCTTTTTCAATCTATTTTTAGCTTTTTCTTTTAAACTGCCTTATTTAGTTAATCCAACACCTTTAATTTTCGGTGAGATAATAGTCTCTCCGAGAGGAGTAGAGATAATCAACCCTCCTCGGGAAATATATGACCTCGATATCCCCCCCAAATATCATGTAATACTTGTGATAGGTGCACTTGCCTTTCCTCTTCTCTTCCTCTACGAAATTCGACCCATGCGTCACTAATTAAATAAAAAGTTCGGGCGCGGTGGAGGGACATGATGTTTTTGGTGATGTTGCAGGGGAGCTGTGTTGTTATTTCCAATTCCGGAGTCTATTACTTTTACCTATTTTTCTAAAAATAAAATAAAAACTTAAAACACTCACAAAAAGTTATTTATTTATTATATATATTAGGGTGTATGACCCGTGGATAACCTTTAGAGTCTGAGAATTTTGATTTCGATCCGGAGATCAAATGCTCCCTTGCACTTATTCGATGTCATCGCCGGAATCCGTCTTTGGAACCGGATGAATCCGTCGGAGAACCCTCTGCCGTTGTTATGGACGACCTTATCCCAAATGTGGCTGGGGAGCGTACAATGACTTATTACGCTCAACCGAATTTGGATGATACTGGGTCAAGTATTGTTCGTCCGATGGTGGCGAACAATAACTTTGAAATAAAATCTACCGTTATTTAAATGTTCCAAAATGTCGTGCAGTTCAATAGATAGTAGGATGAGGACCCAAATGTCCACTTATCTAGTTTTTATAAATCTGCGATACTTTTAAAATTAATGGCGTCACTGATGATGCCATTCCCTTACCCTTTTTCCGTTTTCCTTAAAATCCAAAACTAAAGCGTGGTTGAATTCCCTCCCGTGATGATGTATCACCAATTGGGCCGAGCTTGTCGAACGGTTCTTAACGAAGTATTTTCCACCCGCCAAAACTGCAAAGTTCCGGGCAGACATTTCTTCATTTGTGCAGAATGATCCAGAGTCTCTATTTGATACTTGGGAGAGGTTTAAAGAATTCCTCCATAGGTGTCCGCACCACACGCTACCAGCGTGGTTGCAGGTCCAAATTTTTTACAACGGGCTTAACTATCAGACGCGTAAAATTATTTACTCGGCTGTCGGGGGTACTCTGAATAACAAGACCCCCGAGGCTACCCAAGCTCTTATCGAAGAGATGGCCATGAATTCCTACAAATGGAATGCCCCGCGGGGACGTCCCAAGCTGGCGACCGGCCTCTTCGAAGTGGATGCCACTGCTCACTTAGCCCATCAAGTTGAAAGGCTGACGAAGCAGGTGGCAGAGGTATCCGCTGCCTCCTCCACTCTGCCTTGGATGCTTCCCCCTAACGTCACTGTAGTCAAAGTGTTCGCAAACTACAAGGGAAATTCGTGGCGACCTTCCTATAACCCCAACAACAATCCTTAAAGTAACCACTATAATCCGGGTTGGAGGAACCACCCCAACTTCTCACGGAGCAATGCGAACAACGCGCATCGCCTGCCCAATCCTCTTGTGCCCGAATTCCTGCTGCCTCCCCCTCTTCCAAAACCCTCTCCAATGGAGGAAAGTTTTTCTAGATACATCGCTTCCAACGAGTCAAATATCAGGAACATCACTGGATCACTAAAAACATAGAACTACAGGTTGGACAGTTGACGCAGATGATGTCCGAGCATGAGCTCGGGGAACTGCTGGGAACACAGAGCCCAATCCTTAGTATAATATCAATGTTATAACCCTTCATAGCAGAAAGGAGGTGGTCTATCCAAACGGATCAATCCGCAGGTACATATTTCCCCTCTGACCCCTCTTCCCCCTTCTTCGGTTACGTCACCTGTACTAATTTTAAACAATAAATTTATTTTAAACACTCCCTTGCCGTATCCACTAGGCTAAATGGTGAACGTAAGGACGAGCAGTATGAAAAATTTACATTATTATTAAAACAAATTCATATTATTGTTCTCTTCTGCGAGGCAATCTCGTAGATTCCTAAGTATGCAAAATATTTAAAAGAACTTCTTTCTGTAAAACTAAAATTAGAAATTTTTTTGCATATCTCTCTCAACGCAGACTAGTCAACAGCTCTTATTAATAAACTGCTACTAAAAAAAATGGCCCGGGACGGTTTTCCATTCCGTGTCTTTTTGGAAATATAATAGTACAATACGCTCTAGCAAATTTTGGCGCGAACATTAATTTGATGTCGTTCTTGCTCTTTCAAAAATTAGGTTTGGTCGCTCCGAGTCCTACTAAAATGCGTATCCAACTAGCAGATCGCTCGGTTAAGTTTCCCGTCGGGGTAGTGGAGGACGTTCTTGTCCGAGTTGATAAGTTTGTCTTTCCGGTAGACTTCATCATCTTAGACATCGAGGAGGACACTGATGTACCAATTATACTCGGTCGCCCTTTTCTCGCCACATCCCACTCATTAATTGTTGTGAGTAACAGTCAACTTCACCTTCGGGTAGGAGATGATGTAGTTACTTTCTCTATTAATCCCTCAATAGGAGATTCGTCATCGAGCGATGACTTTTGTAATAATTTAGATACCTATTTCAGAGATTTTTCTTCCCATGTTTTCGAGTCTATCTTTTTAAATGATGATATTATTGCGCTCGAAAACTTTAATTGCGAAGAGGATGACTCTGCAAAATTATCTTTCGAACCATTTGGATCGAAAGATATTAAAATTAAAACCTCGTTAGAAAAACCGCCCTGTCAAGAGCTCAAACCTTTACCTGAATCTCTCAAACACACATTTTTTTGGGAAAAGATGATACCCTTCCCGTTATCAATTCTTTGCATTTGAGTGATTCAGAGACTTCTGATTTATTGGAAGTTTTACCTAAATATCATCATGCAATTGCGTGGAAAATTTCGGATTTAAAGGGGATTAACCCCTCTTTCTGCACCCATAAGATTTTCCTTAACGATAGTTGCAGGAAAACTATTAAGCCACAGCGGCGTCTTAATCGAAACATGAAAGACGTCGTTAAAGCCGAAATTATAAAATTATTAAATGCGGGGATTATTTATCCTATATCAGACAGTGCATGTGTTAGTCCCGTTACTGTCGTGCCCAAGAAGGACGGTCTTATTGTAGTGGAAAATGAGCATAATGAACTCTTCCCAACTCGTACTGTTACGTGTTGGTGGGTGTGTATCGATTATAGAAAACTAAATGATGCCACCCGTAGGACCATTTCCCACTACCATTTTTAGACCAAATTCTGGAGCATTTATCCGGTCATACATACTTTTGTTTTCTTGATGGTTTATTGGTGTTTTTCCAAATCCCCATTTCCCCGATGACCAAGAGAAAACAACTTTTACCTGCCGGTTTGGCACCATCGCATACTGAAGATTGTCATTTGTCCTCTACAATGCGCCGACTACATTCCAAAGATGTATGCTGGCGATCTTTGGCGAGCTGGTAGGAGACATTATGGAAGTCTTTTTGGATGACATCTCTATTTTCAGATGCTCATTCCCGACCTGTCTTCATAATTTAGATCGTGTCCTTCAGCGATGCGAGGTCACGCATCTCATCTTAAATTGGGAAAAGTGTAACTTTATGGTTTGAGAAAGTTTAGTTCTCGGCCATATGATTTTGTCTAGGGGGATGGAGGACGATAAGGCCAAGGTAGAAATTATCAAAAAGCTTCCCCCGCAACCTAACATAAAATCTATTAGGAATTTATTACGCCACGGGGGCTTTTATAGATATTCAAGGCTTTTCTAAAATAACAAAGCTGCTTACTTGCCTCTGGAAATGGAATCTAATTTTGTCTTTAGTAGCGAATGCGAGTCCACTTTTAATTTTATAAAACAAAAACTTATCAATTCACCATTTAAGTGTCGCCAGATTGGATCTTTCCGTTCGAGATTATGTGCGATGCTTGGTGCCATTCTTGCCAACGCATAAACAAATATTTTCATCCTATTTTTTACGCTAGCAAGAGGCTCACTTCCGCACAAGCTAAATACCCGACAATGAAAAAAGAACTTTTAGCCGTCGTTTTTTCATTGATAAGTTTCCCTCGTATATAATGCTATCTAAAGTTATCGTATTTACCGACCACTCCGTCTTAAAATATTTATTAGCTAAAACAGACGCCAGGACCGCCTTCTTCGATGGATCCTCCTCCTACAAGAGTTTGATTTGGAGATCCGGGATAAGAAAGGCGAAGAAAATTTAGCCGCAGATCACCTCTCCCGTTTAGAAAATCTGGGTGCAAAAGCGTTCGTCGAATCTGACATAAATGACAGATTCTCTAAGGAAGGCCTCCTAGCCATAAATACTATTTTGTCTTCCCCTCCTTGGTTCGCAGATTTTGCAAACTATTTAGTTGCACGGGTGCTCCCAAAAGTCTTTTCGAGCCAGCAAAAGAAGAAATTCTTTTCTGACTTGAAAAATGTTTTTGGGAGGACCCTTTTTTTTTGTATCTTCATGGACAAGGCAGTCCGAAGATATGTCGCTGGTGTGGAGTGCACGCAGATACTTAGGCATTGTCATGAGGGTCCGGCTGGTTGGCATTATCAAGCTAACCAGACTGTACAGAAGGCACTGGAGGCGGGCTTCTTCTGGCCCACTCTATTCAAAGACGCTCACAATTTTTTGCGCACTTGCGATAGCTGCCAGTGGTCAGGTAACATCTCCCGTCCAGATGAGATGCCCAAAAATTTATTTTTAGAGTGCAGAGTCTTCGATTTATGGGGCATCGATTTTGGTCGCCCCCTACCTCCAACTTTTAAAAATAATTATATTTTATTAGTGGTCGACTACATATTGAGGTGGGCGGAAGCACAAGCTCTCCCCAGCAACGATGCACGAGTCATTGTTACCTTTCTTAAAAAACTATTTTCTGGCTTCGACATTCTTTGCGGTATTGTGATAGATAGGGGAACACATTTCTATAACGCGCAAATGGCTAAGATGTTAGCTAAATACAGAGTCACACACAAACTTGCCACCCCCTACCACCCGCAAACAAGTGGCCAAGTTGAGATTGTAAATTGAGAAATTAAGCGTATATTAGAGAAAATCGTTTTGCTAAATAGGAAAGATTGGTCCGTCAAACTTGACGATGCATTGTGGGTATATTGTACGGCATACAAAACCGCAATTGGTTGTACACCGTACCGATTAGTGTGTGGCAAAGCGTGTCATCTCTCCATAGAATTAGAACATCACACACTTTAGGCTTTAAAACTCATAAATCTCGACACTAACTTAGCCGCTTAAAATTGAAAATTGCAACTAAAATAGTTCGATAAATGACATGCAAATGCTTAAGAGAGTAATAAGTTCGATAAGAAGCGTTCTAAGTTTTATCCCGATCGAAAAATCAAGCCCCAAAATTTTTTTCTCCAGGTGATCTTATCCTTCTATATAATTTACGTCTTAGGCTTTTTTCTGGGTAAAATAAAATCACGATGGTCCGGCCCCTTCAAAGTTGAAGAGATTTGGCCATATGGGACCGTACTCATCTCCCACCCGAAAAAAATGCTCGTTTAAAGTAAATGGTCATCGTTTGAAATTATATATACCAAGAGATCCGGTGGGCAGTAATATCGAAACCATAACACCTCGAAATATAAACTCGCCAAAATAATCAAGCTACACGACTTTAAACAAAGCGCTCCTGTGAGACACCTCATGTTTATCTTTTTCGCTATTTCTTTATTTTTCTTTTGTTGTTTGTTCTTAATAATGCAGGGTTTCTAAACGGGTCTCCCCGAACTCGTTTAGAGAAATTTCTACCCTCTCTCTTTACTTTTTGTATATATTGCATTTTATTTCTTTTTTGTTCCACATTCTTATCTTGCAATATTGGGGACAATGTTGGAGTTAAGTATGAGGGTGTTTTCGTGCTTTCTTTTCTGCACTTCTATGTTCTGCACTCCTAAAGATTTAAAAAAATACAAAAAATATATGAAAACAAAACAAAAAAAAATTATAAAATGAAAGCTCCAAAAACATTTTTTGTTCTATAATCAAAAATTTCAAAAAAAAATATAAAACAAAAAATCCAAAAATATTTAGTTTTACTTTGTAAATACTCTTTATAAATATTTTCTACAAATATTTTTTTAAATATTTTTTCTCTTTGCCCTTCCTTCCTGTCACCTTTTTATAAATACCTTTTCTCTCTTTCCTCTCTTGTAAATAACTTTTCTCTCTTTTCTCTCTTGTAAATATTTGCTTATAAATCATAAAAATAAAAAAAATTAGAAAATAAAAAAAATACTTCAAAAAATATATCTTTTTCGCATTTTTTGTATGTATATATTTAAAAATAACTTCAAAATCCACAAAAAAAAATAAGTCTAAAAATTCCAATAAAAGAGAGAAATAAAGAAAAAAATTTCAAAAAGATAAACAATCAAAAATTTAAAAAAAGATGATAACTTTAAATATCCAAAAACAAAATTTCTGAAAGAAATAAATAAAATATAACATCTTTAACTTTTTTGCTCTCCAAAAATCTTGTTACGAGTTTATTTACAAGTGAATTTTATTAATTTTTTGTTTACTATTCATTTTTAATAAAAGATTGATAGATTTAAATATCCTGAGTTAAGTTTTAAAGAATATCTTATGTTTTTTACCTTAAGATAGGAGACTTGTTTTAGGCACTACTTTTAATTTATCTAAAATAGAGACATGTGTATTATGTTAGAAAAAACAACTATAGACTTCAATTATTTTTACTTCAAACACTTTGAAACACATGAACTTTCAATTTATCAAAGTTGCTCTCAAAAGTTTTTATTAAAATCTAGTTTTGTTTTTGAAAAAAACTCATCTCCTCACATTTATCATGTCTTACTTGACATGATAAAATTTTTATACTTCAAAAATTTATGTCAATGGGATTAAGATTGCATTCCGTAAACATATGCATCCAATGAAAAAATTTGAAAAATTATATGTTACGAAGTAAGAGGATAAAATTCATTACTCTTATACATATACATTGGGTTATATGAAGTTCAAAATATTTACATGTTATGGAAAATAAGATTTCATTTTCCTAAACATCCAAATTAAAAAAAATTATTAGAAGTTTGAGCAATATATATATATATATATATATATATATATATATATATATATATATATATATATATAATATATATATATATATATATATATATATATATATATACCTCACCACTAAAACCTACGCCCTCTTCATAAACCACAACAACCCCCATATCCATATTCAATGATTCTAGACTTTATGTAAAATTTTTTTGATAGCATAATTTTTAAATTACATTATTTCTTTAAACTCTTATAAGCTAAAGTTTCTATAATTCTAATATATTTTTGTTAGCTAACGATTACAATTTTGCTTGCTATTTGGTCACTTCAAGAAGTCTTTTTGTCCCAAACGTTTTCTCTATTTAAATCTTTTTCATAATTTAGGACTTAATTCTTATGCCCATAATGTTTATTTAGATCTTTTTTTAATTAATTCAAGCGGTAGCTAAATTTAGGATTTTTTTAATTCTTTATAAATATATCTCCAACTTTTGCTTTAAAATAACAAAAGCTTAAGTATAGAGGTATTTGATGAGTTATAAATATTCGTATTTTTCAGTACTTTATTTAGGTCATTTTAGTTTATTTTCATTATTTTTAGTTACTTTTGTTTAATAAAATATTCCTTTTTTGTATATACTCTTCTAATTTAGCTTTATTTTCTTTTTTGAAATTTTGTAGAAAAGGTCAAAAAATCAAAATACACGACCGTGTCCCACCCGACACGCCCGTTTCATGCCAACCAGTCAACGCCTCTGACATGGAATCAACGCTCAAGACATGCCCGTGTCCAGATTGACACGCCCGTGTCGGCCCACTCAATGCTTCAAGACATGGACTTAAAGCCTGGAATGCGCCCGTGATCTTTCCGACATGCCCATGTCATTCTAGGAGTATTTTAATCCCTTGAAATCAATTACTGTCGATATCAATTTCTGCCAAATGTCCAGTCACGCCACCCATACACGCTCGTGTCATTTATACATGCACGTGACCGCCACGTGGATCTTCTGAAAGCTTCCAGAACTAAGGCAGCTCACCAGGTTTTTGACTTCAACAGCACGCCAGCCCGACACACCCCCCCGATCACACTCGTGACTAGGGCGCATAATCTGAATTTTTGGCTATAAATAGAACTTTGCTGCAAGAGCCATGGTTTCAAAATTTGGAACCATTTGGCTGTTAGTGTGCTTCTTGGGTGCTTTTTGAGCCATGTAAGGAGATTTTCTCCCCCTCTCTTTAGTGTTTGTTTTAGCTTTTTGTAAGTCACTTTTTAGCTTAATAAACTTTGTATATTTTCTCTCCTTATGTTGTATTGGAATGCATCTGAGTGCCCCTCTTTCAGTGATCTTTTGTATCTTTGTTTTTCTCTTTAATATGGGTGTGTGTGTGTGTTTTGAGTTAGATTATTTGTTGTTTTTATGTTTTCAAATTTTCAATTTGCTTAGTTTACTTTTAGATTTTCTCAAACTTATTTGTTGTTATGATAGCTTTTCTTATCTTATCCCTTAGATTTGTTTAGGTTCAGTTTTTTTAGAAATTTTATACTCATTTTTATGGTTTTATAAAAGTGTTTTAAAAGTTATCTTTTATCTTTTTTTTACTTAGGTTTTTTTAGCTTGTAAAACTTTTCATTCTTTCACTTTTTTTCACTTTTTAAGCATTTTTATAAAGTTATAAGAATGAATTAGTGGTTATTTTAATTTTTGAAACACTCTGATTTTTTTTGCTTTTATTTTGAATAGCTTTTCCTTCTTTAATATTTATTTCTCCTTTTCATGCATTTTTAGCAAGTTCTAACAGTAGAAATGTAATAATTTTAATTTTTAAATCACTTTGTTTTTCTCTTTTTGTTGTGTGTGTGAGTGTAACAGTTAGTTTGTTTTAGCTTTCTTGATGGCTTTCTTTCCTTCAAGTAGAGTGTGTGCGTGTTTGAGATAGCTTTTACCGCTTTGATTTCCCGCCTACTCGTTTGAGTAGGACTTACAATTTCCCGCTTTCATTTCCCGCCCACTCATTTGAGTAGGACTTGTCACATCCCGCCTACTCGTTTGAGTAGGACTTATCATATCCCGCCTACTCGTTTGAGTAGGACTTGTCATTTCCCGCCTACACGTTTGAGTAGGACTTGTAATTTCAATTATGTAATTTTCTTTTTTGTAACTTATCTTTATCGTTTTATTATGGTTCTGGTTGAGTGCTTGCATTCTTTTTTTAGTAATCTCTTCTCTTTGTAATGTTAGGTTATTTTTTCTCCTCATTTTGTAACCCTTCAGCGCTTAGTTTCAAACTCACGCCTCACCAAACTTATAAGTCGTCCCCATCCCGATGAGTGGCTAATCGCTCTTAGCCCTCGGTATCGAAGAGATTTCAGACATAAAAATCTTTTGAAATAATTAAAGGTCCTCTTTTGCAGTCTAATAAAAGAACTTAAGGTTTACCCTAGGTATACGATGTGTAGAAACACATATCGATGTGTGGGCTCTATTTTCGTTATCCATATGCTAGCTAGACGAGAGGCCGTGCGTATGGACTGATCACCTCGGGTAGAAAGAAAGAGTTTTCGCACTAAACCTCGAGATAGGAGGAGCGGAATTCTTCCGGATTGAGTCCCCCCAATAGCCGGGTTCTTAACGTAAAGCAGACATTAAGAGGAATCCTTTGCCGAACGAGGGCTCAGTCGAATAGTCTTAATGTTAAGGTGAGTGATAGCCCTAGATATAGGTGAGCTCATGCTTGTGGAACCTCCATGACCAAGTTGCCTTTAATTAATTTGAAACTTAGTATCCTAGTTATATAAAATTAATTTAGTTCATACGTAATTCGATATCGAGCGTCATTTCATCATCGATCTTTTTCAATCTATTTTTAGATTTTCTTATAAACCGCCTTAGTTAGTTAATCCGACACCTTTAATTTTTGGTAAGATAATAGTGCCTCTGGGAGGAGTAGAGATAATCAAACTGCCTCAGGAAATATATGACCTCAATATTCCCCCCGAATATCATGTACTACATGTGATAGGTGCACTTTCCTTTCCTCTTCGCTCCCTCCGCGAAATTCGACCCCCGCGTTACTAATTAAATAAAAAGGTCGTGCGTCGCGGAGGGCCATCAACAAGCCACAAGGATAAAGACACGCAAACACACCGCTCAAGCTGCCAAGCATCAGTCAAAGACTCCAGAGCACTTAAAGAGCAATTCTCCCCACTATAGCAGACAAAAGAAATAGCTCTGAGAGTGATGGTCTGTCACCCTCCGAGCAAGGTACTCTCTCTAATAATTATAACAAGGAGAGGCTTGTTGACCATGCATTCACTAAAAAAGCTTTATAACTACACACAAAGAGAATTGTCAAAGTTTTGTCAGCACCAATTCGACCACGTAGTTTTTTTACTACTTTTTGGTGATTTCCACGTTAAAAAAATTATCTTGTCAGCTCATTCTTTTCTGTGACTGTTTGTGTGCTTGACCGCTCTATGTGGTAGTGCGGTTAAATTTAGTCATTTATACCAAGAGCCTTGTGCAATCCACAACAAAAACAAATACAAGATTTTTTTGTAATTTTTTGATGTTTAATAATTTTTTTGGATTTTAAAGTTTTTATATATTTTTTGGAATTTCTTTTTAAGTTTCTAATAAAAAAAAGTTAAAAGAGATGTTTTTTTTTATTTTTTAATTAGTATTGAACTTCCTAAGGTCTACCAGATGATGTGCTTGAAAGGTATTAGGACATACAATGGGATGACACCCCAAATCTCTTTTTCTAGGAATTTTATTTCAACATATTTTTTAAGGTCGAATAAAAAAGAAACAAATATAAAGATGAAAATAAAAAAACGATAAAAGTAATAGTGTACGCACTTTTCAAAATATCAACAAAAATATCCCGGACAATGACCCCAAAAATTTAATAGAGAAAATTTGTGTTCTTTAATCTATACTCGATTAACGCATGTGTACAAATCAAAATATAGCATAAGATATAAAGATATCAATGTTGTATAAAACTCGGCTTTGTCAAGTACTGCTACTTCGAGAAAATAACTATTTTTTATTGGAAGAAAATTTTAAGAGAAATTAGGTGAGACACAAAAATATAAAATAAAAAAGTCTAACCTGATCCAAACAAACTTTGAAAAAAATTAGAAAAGATTTTTTTATAAACGTCTAATCTGATCCTTGATTGTGGAGATTGCTGAATTATTAACGCACCTCTTTCGAGTATTACGACCAACTGAGATTAGAAATATTGACCAAACTCTGGTTCTATAATCGATAATCTAATACTAACTTTATGGGGTGAATCTCTCTGTAGGATTTGACTCCTATCTAGAAGATTTTAGGCATCTTCTTTTGAGGGTCACAATTAAATCTTTTTATTCCTGAGCGATGGATTCGTACGCACAATCCTTTCAGCTACTAGAGTATGAAAACATATATCAAAATTTATAACAAACATATGAACTCAATGCATGATAAATCAGAAATAAATCGAAGGTGCAAAAGAACAATTATAGAAAGAAAATATTTATTTAATAACAAAGATTACAATATTCAAGACTAATATTATAACTACTTGCTATGAAATAAAAAGGTATGACAAATAAAAGAGACATGACAATAAGTTAAGGCTAAGTTATTATTGCATGAAATAAAGAGGTACAACGAATAAATTTTTTATTAAAGTAAAAGTTATATTAAAAACTGCATAAAAACAAAGTACATGAAATAAAACTAATACAAGAAAAAGAAAAATACACCAAAATAAAGATCATATTTACCCAAAACAGGCATATGAAGACAAGGGGGAATTTGATGGAATCAGGGCACTATATATAGGAAAGGTGGAGGATGAACATGGATGACACATGAAGTGTTGGTAGGCCATATGTAGGGTTGGATGGCTTGAAGCATTAAAGAGGAAAAATTAATGTGGGCAAGGGGTAGCATTCAAGAGGGGAGAAGTTGATGAGTCCAGGGGGAGGAATTTTCTTCTCACGAATTGCAAAGGGAGGATAAATATTGAAAGTCTTTATTCGAGGGTAGCTATACACCTAGAGGGGGTGAATAGGTTTGTTTTGGAACTTTTAAATCTTTTAGAGTTATGAGCTTAGTGTGTAAGACCCCATCCCCTAAAACTTTGTCTAGGTCGGGCCGGAGGGGATCTTACTTGCCCAAGACGTCCACCCATGATGCAGGCTCACACGTTGACACCGAAAATTTATGGACAAACACGAATTTTCTCTCTACGTCTCGATTATACGTTCCCACAAACCTTCAGCGTAGCACACATGTTTTTCAATTTAATCAATTAAATGCTAATGTATGGGTAGCCATAATGTTTGAGATCGAACAAAGGCTATAGGCCGATATTCTTTCAGGCTAAAAGGACCCACCCGGTCCGATCGAGCGAATGTTGTACCAAAAGAGATCCACCAAAAATTACGATTCGGAAACGGTAGATCTCTGCCAACAAAAAGAAAATGAGGTTCATCAATCCTCTCAAACTTAAATAAAATTAAGATGAACAACAAATCGATCAGAGAAAATCCACGATAAATCCAACTCTATCAAGAGATTACGCTAAAGTAATTCCACCACAAGAAAATCTAGTGGGAAACACACAAAAGGTAGAATTTTTCGTTACCCCAATCGGAATAGATGATTCTGATTTACTAACTTGGTTCGCTCTTCAACGGTTCCGTCGGAGTCACGCCGGATGGAGAAAAACTCGTCCTCCTTCCTCGATTCATGCCGTAGAGAATGAATTTAGGCTGAGATGGCTTGATTGTAGCCGTCTTGAGGGTGGCTGAACCTTGGGTGAAGAGGATAGGGTTGGACGACTTCAAGATGGAAGGAGGGGGCTGCTCGGTTTTTGTGGGAGAGAGGATGGCCAGTTTATTTTTTGGAGAGGGAGGGTTTGGGTGGTTATCTTGAGGGGAGAAGAGGAGGAGAGGGTGTAGCCGAAATTTTGAGATGGGGAGAGAGGTGGCTGGCGGCTACGGTGAGGGGAGAGTGCAAGAGAGGGGAAATTCTCAAACAAGAATTACGTTTGGTTTTTTCATTTCATTCGACTGAATAAAATCTTCAACATCAAAGGCTTTATATAGGCTTACAATCAAGTTTGGCTAAATGAAACCCAATTTAAAATAAAAATACAACCTCACATAAAGTTAAACATCATAAAAAATAAAATAAAAGTGCAAATAAATTACAAAGGGATTCAAATAAATATTAATTGGCTGTCTTGCGCCATGGGCGGAGGTTGTAGCGTCGCTCCACAAGGTCACCACGGTGCCACAAGTCTTTTGTTGGAGACAGAGAAGGGTCTTCCGCAAGCACGCCATCATCATCTTCAACATGTTAGGGGTTGCCATCTCTATCAATCCTCCCCCGTTCAAAAGTACTCATCAACGATGGGTTGGCATGTAGGAACCGGCATAGAAGAGCATCATCCAACAGATCCACCTCCGATTCAGGAAGCCAAAAGTCATCGGACGCCGGATGATCATGCCATCGTATCAAGTAGCGGCGAATATCACCACTTGGAGAGGAGAGCACTTCATCTTTGAGGATCATGTCTGGCAAAAAGTTGGTCCTGGGGAACCTTGGAAAAGCTTTAGTCAAAGAAGGAGAAAAAGTTTCAACATCAACATTCAACTTACCTACAGTGGAGAATGATGGAGAGAGCAATCCAGATACAAGCTCACCCTCTAAACCATTAGAAAATGCAGTGGAACCAAACAGATAGCCAGATAATTCAAGTGGTGGAGAAACATATGGCGTTAAATCCAAAACAATCAAAATAGGGAAATTCCCCAATCAGTGGGTAATTCCAAAAGATATGTGTTTTCTCCTAATTTCTTTAAAATTCGAAAAGGACCAGCTCGCTGATTCGCCAACTTTTTTACGGTTCCCGAAGGCATCCGTTCGGGTATGAGATGCACCAAAACCAAATCGCCAACATTAAATTGAGATGCTCTCTTATCTACGTTAGCATGAGATTGATACGATGCATATTATGCGGCGAGCGCTTCATTAATGTGCTTATGTAAATTGTGAACATGAGAGACAAATTCTTGTGCAAATTGGCTTGACTTATAAGATGGAGGTGATGGAATTAAGTCAAGGGGCACTAGTGCTTTATATCCGTGCACAATTTAATTCGGTGATAAACATGTGGACCTATTTTTCGAATTATTGTACGTTAAGTGATCATGGGGAAGGATTAGATCCCATCTAGCCTTGTGGTCACCCACAAGACAATGAAGTAAACTACTCGAACTTCTATTCACTACTTTCATTTGTCCATCCTTCTGTGGATGGTATGCCAAAGAAAATAAGAGTTTGGTGCCCATAATCTTCCAAAGAGTCTTCTAAAAATAACTTGTATACTTTACGTCCCTATCAATTACTATCATCTTGGGAATGCCCGATGTGAAATGACTTCCTTAAAATATAATTTAGCAATATGTGACGCATCGTCGGTCTTGTTACAAGCGATAAAATAAGACATTTTAGAAAACTGATCTACTACCAACAAGATGGAATCATAACGTCTAAATGTGATGGGTAGGCCCAATATAAAATCCATACTAACATCTTCCCATGGAATGGAAGGAATCAGAAGATGGGTATAAAATCACGCATTCGTTTTGTTACATTTTGCTAATATGCATGTGCGAAAACTTCCCACAATTTTATGACACGTTGACTTAAGACATGACCAATGAAACTTGTCTTCCACAAATGCAATGGTCTTATCTCGACCAAAACGACCGCCTAAACCTCTGCTATGTAATTCCAAAACAATGAAATAGCGTAGGGAAGAACGAGGAATACATAGCTTCGAATGCTTAAATAAGTATCTGTCCCGAATAGAATAGGCTGAAATGGTAGTGGGGGAGTTGTTTTGCATGGATAAATAGATTTCCTTGAAATTCGGGCAATGAATGTACTCATACTTAATCCTATACAATCCAATTACTCTCACCTTCTAACGTAGACAATAAGAACGAGACGCGACTAAGAGCATCGACTACATGATTTAAAGTTCCCTTAAGGTGTTTTATTATGAAGGTGTACTGAAGATAGGAAACCCATTTAACATTCCTGGGGCTAACCTTATTTTGCGAATTGATAAACCTCAAATCCTAGTGATCAGATAGGATAACAAACTCCCTAGGGAGTAAATAATGTCGCCAATGTTGGAGGCACCGAATGACCGCATAAAACTCCCTATCATAATTAGAATAATTCAGTTTCGGCCCCGCAAGCTTCTCACTAAAGTACCTAATAGGATGACCCTCCTGACTTAATACACCGCCAATTCCAATTCCAGATGCATCACAGGACAGTTCAAAAACTTTATTAAAATATAGCTATCACAAAAGAGGGGCTTCTAACATTCGTTATTTATTTGTTTCAAATGCCCTAGTGGCTGATTTGGTCCATGTGAAATCACCCTTCTTCATGCAGTCCATGATCGTTTCCATGATACTACTAAAATCTCGAATAAATCGGTGGTAAAAAGAAGCTAGGCCATGAAAACTCCGAACATCCCGTATATTGGTGGGTTCTGGCCAAGCCTTAATGGCTTGGACCTTATTAGGATCAACATGTATGCCCTCTAAACTCACAATATAACAAAGAAACTCCACAGATGGAACATTAAACGAGCATTTTTTAATATTAATTTATAATTGTTCTAATCGCAACGTGGTAAGGACTATCCTCAAGTGTGACACGTGCTCGTTCGGAGAGGCGCTAAAGATTAAGATGTCATCAAAAATAAATAACTATGAATTTTCCCAAGATGGGCTTGAACACCAACGTCATCAACCTCGAATATGTACTCGGGCCATTACTCAGCCCTTCCCTGAGCACCAACCACTCATAAAGCCCATCTTTTGATTTAAATGTCATCTTCCAGTCGTCTCCCTCCCTAATTAGGATTTGATGGAAGCCACTCTTAAGATTTAGTTTAGAAAAAGTCGTGTCCCCGACTAACATGTCCAATAAGTCGTCCAAATGAGGGATAGGAAACCTGTATTTGACAGTTATTTTATTAATGGCCCTATAATCCATGCACATCCTCTAAGAACCACCTTTCTTAGCAACCAATCATGCGGGTACGACACAAGGACTCGTACTATGACAGATGAACCCCCTTACATAGCAAATCCGAAATTAATTTTTGCAATTCACGGTGTGCGGCGGGATTAATTCGAAAATGTGGAAGGTTGGGAAAAAAGGAACCCAGAATGAAATCAATGTCGTGTTGAATTTTTCTCATAGGGGGTAACTCGGACGGTAAATCATCTGGGTAGACATCCTTAAATTCTTCTAAAAGTGTCTTCAATGCTATTGGTAAGTTCTCAAAAGGGGACGGGTCTTCGTTGACTTGTAAACATACTAACGCATACATGACACCGTCCATAAAGGTTCGCGCTCAAACTCCTTCTTACCTATCAAGCTTAACGTTTTCTTATCTACAAGCACAATCGTGTCTTTAGAAGAGACGACGGATCTTTAGGCGGAGTGGGTTTAAAGATAATGGTCTTGCCATTAAATTTGAACTCGTATGTGTAGGTTAAACCAAAATGAGTAACATCATGGTCATAAAGCCATGGGCGTACTAGTAAGATATGACAGGATTCCATTGGGATGATGTCACACCAAACCTTTTCAGAGTAAGCCTTGATGGTTAGGAGAGTCAAACAATGCTTCGAAACCGGAAGTGATGTCTTATTTACCAAAGCTACCTTATAGGAGTGAGGGTGTGGCTCAGTGGTTAATAATAATCGGGACACCGTATTTTTAGAAATCACATTCATACAGCTTCCACTATCAATGATCAACCTACACCGCTTATCTCCACTTTTAAAAATCAACGAAAAAATATTTGTCCTATTCCAATCATCCAACTCACGTAGAGTAGCTAGAATACACCTCATTACCATCATATTAGCGTCATCATCTATATTGCTGGGTACTCTTTCCAACTCTTATTTTTCTCCCGCCTTATACATAAGTTCGGTAGACTCAGACGAGGAATCTAAAAGGGCTAGGGGTTTGGGCTTGGTATGACACTCACTAGCGTAATGGCCCTGAATTCCACAACCAAAACAAGTAGCATTCATTTTGCTAGCCCTTCCTATGGGAATACTCTCACCCGTTGGGTTTCTCATATTCCTAGTCGTAATGACAATAATGTTCGAATTAGGGAACCAAAACTTACCCTTATCCTTATATGTGGATGTGGGGTGTGGTCCTAAGATGGACTTTTCCTTCTGAAACCCAGTCAGCTTATACCATTCGAAGTAGCACTCTATCTTCAAAACCAAGTCTAAGAAGACTTGGGGTTCACACAATCCATCGTACGATGGAGGTTTGACTCGGACTGACCTAGTAATATCAAACTCGAAAGGTGCCTAGTTATTGTGAAACAGTGCACGCGGTTCATGATCATTATTATTGTTATTGTTATGGGTATTCCCTTCATCACAATGGTTGGCAGCATGATTACAGGGAGTAGCTTAATTTAATCTCAATTCGTGAACCATCTCCCTAATCTCCGTCAACTGATCAGTGAACTCCAGGCGGGGTTCATCAATTGCTGCGGGAACATGACCTGCATCCAGATCGTCCGCCATATGGGAGGAAGACGGTGAATACTCTGTGCATAATCTAGTGCGCATGCAAATAACAGTGATTATGACCGAATAAAATTATAACAGATGGATTTGTTCCTTCTTAATAACTATGACAATAAAAAATTTTTTAGATTTTCTTGACGAAATATATAGGAGATTATAAAAAAAATTGATTTTTTGTGCAGAAAAATAAAAGTTTTAGACCGCTATTTGCAGATCGAAAAATGAAAATTTGTATTATTGTTTTGGACAACAGATCGTTAAAGTGCGTGTCGGCGTCCTAAAAAATGGGGAGGGTGACAATTAGGAAATTGACACGAACAACCTCTGATACCAAATTGATGCAGGCTCACACGTTGACACCAAAACTTTACGAACAAACATGAATTTTCTCTCTACGTCCCGATTATACATTCGCACAAACCTTCAGCGTAGCACACACGTTATTCAATTTCATCAATTAAATTCTAACGTACTTGTAGACACACCGTTTGATATCAAATAAATGCTATAGGACGATATCCTTTCAGGCTAGAAGGACCCACCCATCCGATCGAGTGAATGTTGTACCAAAAGAGATCCACCAAAAATTACGATTCGGAAACGATAGATCTCTCCCAACAAAAAGAAAAGAAGGTTCGTCAATCCTCTCGAACTTAAATAAAAATATGATGAAAACAAATTGATCGGAGAAAAACCACGATAAATCCAACGCTATCAAGAGATCACACTAAAGTAATTCCACCACAAGAAAATCTAGATGGAAACACTCAAAAAAGTAGAATTTTTCGTTACCCCAATCAAAATAGATGATTCTGATTTACTAACTTGGTTCGCTCTTCAACGGTTCCACCGGAGTCACGCCAGATGGATAGAAACTCGTCCAACTTCCTCGATTCACGATGTAGAGAACAAATTTAGGATGAGATGGCTTAAGGGTGGCCGGCTTGATGGTGGTCGAACCTTGGGTAAAGAGGCTAGGGTGGCCGAGTTCAAGATGGAAGGAAGGGGCTGCTAGATTTTTGAGGGAGAGAGGGTGGCCGGTTTAGTTTTTGGAGAGGGAGGTTTTGGGTGGTGGTCATGAAGGGAGAAGAGGAGGAGAGGGTGTGGCCGAAATTTTGAGATGGGGATAGAGGTGACCGGTGGCTACTGTGATGGGAGAGAGCAAGAGAGGGGAAATTCTTAAACAAGAATTAGGTTTGGTTTTTTCAATTCATTCAATTTAATAAATTCTTCAACATAAAAGGCATTATATAAGCTTACAATCAAGTTTAGCTACATGCAACCCAATTTAAAATAAAATACAACAACCTCACATAAAGTTAAACATCATAAAAATAAAAATAAAAGTGCAAATACATAATAAAGGATTCAAATTAATATTAATTGGCCGTCTTGCGCCTAGGGAGGAGGTTGTAGCGTCGCTCCTCAAGGTCACCATGGCGCCGCAAGTCTTTTGTTGTAGACGGAGAAAGATCTTCCGCAAGTATGCCATCATCATCTTCAACATGTTGGGGGTCGCCGTCTCCATCAACCCAGTGCTTCTTAAGGGGTAACGACCAACTCTATTAAGCACTAGTTGGCTGCCTTGCTCGTCTTTAATCACAACATTCACATCTCATCACAGAGTTTAGCGGAAGCATTAATATGTAGCCACAACAAATATATATAACAATATATATTTAAAAGTAAATGCAAAAGGTAAGATGAATATAAGTAGATGCATTGCTCTCCACAACAAGTGAAGTACTTCTTAGTTCTTTCCTGGATCAAATGAAAAATACTGTTCAATGGTCAACGAAAACAACTTGAGTGTTATGTGGATAAAAAAAATCACAAAGGTTTAAGAAATGAAATTACTAAAATAACTGGACTTCAAGCTAAGATGAATCAGTTAAATTCCCAAACTCTCCACTTCTTCATGAACGATGCCCATGTACTTATATAACAATATAAGTAGCCATTGTTTATACATGAAGCCCGTAGTAGTCTATATCAGGACAAAACAACAACTAAACAACTCCTCTCTCTCTCACTCTGCTTGCTAGTACTCATGTCTCAAAACTCTCAAGACGACGAGTGTGCGTCTGCTCGAGTATTCCTATCAGCTGGCATATCATCGTGCAGCAGCTGGTCGCTTACAGTGCTCCATCTCCTATGAATGGTTATTAAAATAACTGTTAGTCACAGAGCTAAGTGAAAATAAATCTCCTCCTCGGATCCTATCCTAGTGATGAGCTCACGCACCTAACAAAAGTAGATAACGAAGCATGAGAGGTTAGTAAAAAATTGATGAATAAGCTAGGAGTAACAAAAAGAGGTGCGACATGGTTTAACTGGTCTAGTAGACAGCAATATACGTCAATTATAATTTAGGATGCACTAGCATAGAAGGTATTAAAAAACTAGTGCAAAATCACCGGCATTCATAGCTGCATACACATCACAGACATTCACAACCGCATACACATTGCTGGCATTCACAGCCGTGTACACATCGCAGGCATTCACCAGTTGTGCATAACACCATTGTCGATATAGAATGTGTTGGGTCCTTTGTCCCAATGGCCCTGATTGTGGATGTCAAACATGTCAATGAGATAAACATAGTTGTATTTGATGTATGGTTAAGTTCATGCATACATGTTAGTCTTTGTCACAATGATTGGACAGCTAGTTCAAGAGACAATGATAGGTGGACTCAAGGTGGAGCTGGAAATTCAGAAAATTACCCAAGTCAAAAAGCGTTGAGTGAGGCAAGCTCACTCAACACCATTCATAAAAAAGCTCTAAGACAACTGAGACTGTTGAGAAGAAAGCGTTGAGTTCGCTGAGACAAAGCCTGAGAAAATCAGACTAAGTCTAGAAGCGCTGAGATAGCTGAGACCACTGAGACAGCTAAGACCACTGAGACAACTGAGACTGATGAGAAGAAAACATTGAGTTCCCTGAGACAAAGCCTGACAAAATCGAACTAAGTTCAGAAGCGTTGAGTGAGCTCAACTCACTCAACACCATACAGCTAGAAGTGTTGAGTCAAGGTTATCCTGTCATAGCCTTACTGTGAAGAATCCAGAAAACCGACTAAGTCCAGAAGCATTGAGTGACGCTTCATCACTCAATGCCATGCTGAGCCTGTCAACGCCAAACTTCAGCAAGAAGGCAAGATTGCAGAAAATTGACTAAGTCCAGATGCGGTGAGTGAAGCTTATACACTCAACTTTCTCAACGTCGTCAGGCAGAAAGCTGAAGAATATGTCTAAGGGAAAAATCATTGGGTACGGGATATACACTCAATGCTCTCAATGCCTTTAAGAAAAGCTGAAGAAATTTCTAAGTCCAGAATCGCTTAGTCTACCATTCGTCGAGCTAAGCTTATCTTTCGTCGAATGGAGTTCAGAGTTTCGTCGATCTAAGTTTTTACTTATAAGAAGGACTCAGCTATCAGAATCGTTTAGCGGAGTTCAGATTTCGCTGACTACAGTTTAGAGAATTCATCGAACTCAGCTTCACCTGAAGAAAGAACTGGGCAGAGAGAATTCGTCGATCTCAACTTCACTATTTCGTCAAGCAGAGCTCAAATTTCGTCGAGTTGAGCTCGAAGTTCGTCGACCTCAGTCTTCACCTAACAAAGTACTGAACTAAGAGAATTCGTCGATCTCAGCTTCACTGTTTTGTGGAGCTGAGTTCAGATTTCGTCGAGCTTAGCTTGAAGTTCGTCGAACGCAGGATTTCAGAAAAGTTGGTTGATTTTGGCTAAGTCCAGAATGATGTTGACTCAACAAAGTCAACAAGTCCACAAAGTTTCAGATTCGATGCAAAGTGCATTAACATCACCGGAAGTCTACAGTGGATTCTCAAGTTAATACATCTGAGGTTTT
>CM077147.1:111410439-111501550 GCA_039583875.1 Platanthera guangdongensis | reverse complement strand
CCTATCGAGGCAATAGGAACTGATGATGGTAGCTGATAAAGCCAATCGTTCCCTTTCGCAAAGGCACTTATATTATTCGGGGTTACCCAACTCCCAATCCCTTTAATTTTATACTGGATCTAACCCTAGTGCATTTTGACACTTTCTCTTCCACGGGAAGACGATGTTACGTTCGACCCTAAGCACCTCTTAACACTAGTCAAACTATCCCTCTCCTCATCCGACTCCCGATGGTAATCTCATTTCACTTACCAGATCAAAACAATAATATCCCAACTCCCTAGATTTATTTTGCACCATATTATGATTTCTGCAATTTTTACTAAACGCAGACCATCCTAAGCTATATGATGTTTACAATGAGAGTTACTCCAAATTATCTATTGGAAACACCCTATTACTGATTTGGGTCAGGATCACTATGTCTCTTAGGAAACCTGTTTTGACCTCATTATATAGATCTAAAGGTCAAGTAGAATTGAGTCTAAGGGTTAGTACTTAGGTTTGGAAGCTGCCCTCAAGACCAGGTTTTTCAGTTTCTAGAGACTAAGTCATTTCGTCGAGCTCAGTACGACGAATCGTCGAACTCCATTCGGCGATCGTTGAGCTCACTTCGACGAGTCGTCGAAACCCATTCAACGATCTCTGAGCTCAACTTCATCAAGTCGTCGAACTCCATTCGACGATCTTCGAGCTCAGTTCGACGATCTTGACTCCAGTTTGTTCCGCTATCTCTGAGCTCAGTTCGACGATAGTTGAGCTCAGATCGACGATCTCTGTTTCCGTCTAAGTCCAAATCTCTGAGCTCTGTTCAACGATAGTGGAGCTCAGTTCGACGTTTTTCTGAAGAGTTCAACGATTTTCAAGATTCAAATTCAGACAGTTAAGGAATTATTCTCAGCATTTAATTTAGAGATCTTGTAGCCGTTTTCATTTAATCTTGAGCAAGTTTCAAGGAATTATCAAGGAATGTTTTATTGGACTTTCCTCTAGAAGACAATTGCAATTAAGGAAGTCATTTATGATAGGCCAATGGCTATCTTGGACAGTAGATCATTTCTATTCAGACAAAAGGAATAAAATATTAGATTTTTCATTCCTGCAAAAGAAGAACAAGAAGTCAGAAACATACTCTCTGCAACAACAACTCTTACAACACAATTGTTGAATTCTGTGAAGTGAAAGTGTGTAAATGGAAGGCTTGGGAAACCTATCCGCGCGGACTACGCGGACAGGGTTGGCGGACTGCTAGGTCGGCAGGGATGTTGCAGGCGGTTTGTTCTGTGTCGGCCTGGGCGGTCTGTTCGCGCGGACTACGCGGACAGCAGCAGCGATCTGACAGGCCAGTGTATGCTCAGGAGGCGGTTGACTCCCAGGAAGTAACCGGGCGGATAGGAATGCTATCCGCAGAGTCCGGCATGAAGCGGACTGAAGAACTGGAGCTCGGCAGACCGGTTTGGCAGTTGCCTTGGTCTTACTCTAGTGAAGCGGCAAGTGGAAGCCGCGGAGACCGCCGGTCAGCGCGGATAGAAACTGGAGGTCGCCCGGTATGGCGGGCTAGATCCAGTGTCCGCTAGTAAGTGCGGACTGGCCCTTGCGGCCAGTGGGCTGGACTTGGTGTGAATTGAACCAAGTCCAGGAGGCTCAGTCGGGGAGATCGCGCAGTGGAGCGCGGGCTGCATTCGCAGTCCGCCAAGCTTAGTAGAAGTGCTGTTGCCTTGTTTGCTAGCTTGGGGATATGCGGACTGGAGGATTGCTTGTGCAGGAGCATGCGGACTGGAGCTGGTGTCCGCTGAGTCCGGTTGAGCCTTGTGATGAGGTTATGGACTCAGAGTTGCGGACTAGAGTCTGCTGTTAGCGGACTGGATTGGTGTGTCCGCCAAGTCCGGAGGTGTGCTTGGCAATGAGGCAATGGACTTGGGATATGCGGACGGAAGCCGGGTGTCCGCTGAGTCCGGCAGGTGCCTTGATGGCGAGGCTGCGGGCTCGGGTTTTGCGGGCTGATGCCTTGTCCGCAGAATGGCGGACACGGCTGTTGTGGAGTCCAGCTGTGGTGGTCCTGGCTTGGCCTCTGGCGGCAAGGCGGGCTGAATAATGGAGTCCGACCTTGGAGAAGCTGGGGCGGACTGGCTATCTACACAGGAGCGGCGAACTGGAATGTGTGTTCGCGGGCTGGCGGACACACTTGTTCTAGCTGCGGGATGTGGCGGTGATCCTATCGGCTAGGGCGGTGACCATACTCATCGTCGTGCCTATAAATAAGACCCATGTCACATCAGGAAAAAGAAGGGAACCTAGACCGAAGTAAGTGAACAGTAATTGAGCTCGCGTAAGTTGCTGCGGTCTGGACTTTGGTGTCCGCGCGGATTGAGAGTTGACCCGGTTGTCTGTGGCAGGTTTTGTGCGGATAGCGCTGGAAAGCCAGGACTTGGCTCTCTGATTGAGGTCAGGACAGTGCGGACTCTGCGGTTAAGCACAGGCCAGCGTCCGTACAAGCAGGTCGCGATAGCGACCAGACGGTCTTCTCTTTGGCGACTTGTTCGGGGTCAGGAAGTCGCCTGCTTCAGGCGGACTGTTCCATTCGGTGACGCAGCTTGTGCGTCTGGCGGCGTGCAGATCGGCGGTGAAGAGCTAAGCATTGGAATAAAGGGGTGAGTCCACGCGGCTTGGGTGCGGTCTGGCGACCTAGCGGACTGAGCGGACTCCACAGCAGTAGGTCGGCGGCTTGGTGGTTGAGTCCGCGCGGCTTGTTTTTTGTTCTTGTCTTTGTAACTGTCTCTGCTCTCCCGGTGTTGGTTTTGGTGAAGCATGACTCGCCTTGTAAAGAAGTTTGCTCTTGATCAATAAAGAAGCTTGTGCTGCATGTGTTGCTGGTTGTTACTGCTTTGTTGAGATAACCCCTGCTAACTCCACGATCCGGGAAAACTTTCAACATTATAAGTGGGCGTATTCTCCTTAGGTTTGTTGAGTTTTCAACAGGGTATCCAAGGGGGCGTCTGCGGTTTGTTGAATTTTAACATGGTATCAGAGGCAGGTTGTTGGAGTGGTCAAGCAGTGCTCAATGGAAGTAGTTGCTCATCTGAAGAGGAAACTAGTGGTAGAACCATGGCAGTGGAGGATGCAAGCTGTCTTGGAATTGATCTCCTTACAGAGACGAACTGTGAACGGTGGAAGTCTGTATGAAGAGCTTTCTTCTTGGCGAGGACCTTTGGGAGGTTGTATGCGGAGCAGGAAGACAAGAGGATACTGCTGGCAATGCTGAGGCGATGAGAGCTTGGAAGGAGGCAAATGCGAAAGTGGAGTCTATTCTCAAGTAGGTGATCTCATCAGAGCTCTTGGACCACATCAGTGGATGTCGGTCAGCTGCGGAGGTCTGGACTTCCCTTGATGGGTTGTTCAGGAAGAAGGTGAAGGTTGCTGCTGAAGATGGTCCCTCTACTTCGTATCAGGAAGAAAGGAGTGTTTCTCCTAGGCGTGATAGGAAGAGGAAGGAAGGACCAAGGTGCTATAAATGCAAGCAGCAAGGTCATCTTCGGAAGGAGTGCAAGGTTGTCTTGCTCTCGGCGAACGTTGCTCAGGTAGGGAGAAGGAGAAGAACGTAGTTGGGATATCAACTAGTTCTGGAGCTGATCGGATGAATGCCAGTGATAGTGCAGCTATCTGGCATGAAAGACTGGGGCATGTAGGGATGGACAAGCTGAAAGCAATGGCGGAAAGAAGACTCGTAAGAGGCTTGCCTAGATTGTCATCCTATGGCGATGGTCGGGGGTGTGCGGGATGTCAGGAAAGTGGAGCCTATCGCTTCATGGTTGACAAAGCACAATCCAGATGTAATGCACCATTGGCGATTGTCCATTGTGCTCTGGTGGGACCGACCGTCACGGTCAGTCTTGGAGGCAGCAGGTTCATGCTGATATTGGTTGATGACTATTCTGGGTATACTTGGGTATACTTTATGAAGAAGAAGTCCAACATGGTACGCTTGTTTGTGGACTTCAAGAAGCTTGTGGAAGGCCAGCTTGGCCGGAGGATCAAGGTGTTGAGGACAAGTATCGGTGGTGAGTTTGGCTCAATCGAGTTCTCACGCTTTTGCAGGAAGCAAGGGAACCGGATGGAGCTTTCTTGTGGACATACTTCACAACAGGGTAGTATTGCAGCTCGGATGATCCGTTGGTTAACGGAGACCTGCAAGTGTTGGCTTCAGAGTAAAGGCGTTCCGAAGGCTCTTTGGGCGGAGGGAATAGCCTGTGCTGCTCATGTCATCAACCGGATGCCTCTTAGTCCGATCATAATGAAGACTCCTTATGAGCTGATGTTTGGAGTGAAGCCCTCAGTGAAGCACCTTCGGGTGTTTGGATTTACCTGCTATATACACTCTCCGGGTGCTCTCAAGACAAAGCTAGTCTTTGTTGGGTATGATGAGCAGAGAAGAAGATGGAGGTGTATGGATCCTGCGACGAAGAAACTCATAGTGTCGAGGGACATTGTTTTTGATGAGTTGACGTCGTATTGGGGTAGCTCTTATGTGGAGCTAGAAGATAAGCAGGTCAGATGATGGGCTGAAGGAGGCTGCTGCTAAGGAAGTGGAGTTGCCTGAGTCACCAGGTGCTCCAGGTTGTTCTAGCTCCGGGGCAAAGGCGTTAGAGTCGGGAAGAAGGGGGAGCGATGCTCTAAGATCTTCTGGCTCGAAGGCGGAGGCTTCCGGTTCAGGAAGCAAGGGGAGCGATGTTCCAGGCAGTTCTTGTTCAAGAGGGGAGTCTTCTGGTTCAGGTAGCAGGGGGAGCGTTGCTCCAGGTGCTTTTGGTTCCAGTAAGGAGGCATCTTGTTCAGGGAGCAAAAGGGAGCATTGTTCCGGGTTTGCCCGGGAACGAGCTGGTTCAATAGCAGCAGAGGTGGTTAGCCATGATCAGGTTCTTCGGAGATCGAAGAGGATCAGTAAGCCACCAGCTCGATATTGTGAAGGGAACACGGCGGACTTGGTCCCGTGTTTCCTTGTTAGCCCTCAGGTCGAGCAAGGTACTTCTAGCTGTGATGACCCCACTAGAATCAAGGAGGTGGTTGACACCAAGTCTGAAGAGGTGACTTCTCTCAGAGGCAACGAGGCTTGGACTTCAGTATCCAAGGAAGTTGGTGATACTCCTGTGATGCAAGAGTGGAGGTTGAAGCTGAAGAAGGCAGAGGGAAGCATTACTCCTTTTTGGAGATGCTGGAGGGCTCCCTCATGGTCCATGATATGCGGGGCGAGGACTATGTCTTTGACATCTCTTCGTAGATGTTATCGGAAGGACCAGGTGCGTGGTTACGGGAGCTGCTGGAGTTATTCACCACTTCTCACTTCAAGGGGGAGTGTTGAATTCTGTGAAGTTAAAGTGGGTAAATGGAAGGCTTGGGAAACCTATCCGCGCGGACTACGTGGACAGGGTTGGCGGACTGCTAGGTAGGCAGGGATGTTGCAGGCGGTTTGTTCTGTGGCGGCCTGGGCGGTCTGTTCGCGCGGACTACGAGGACAGCAGCAGCGGTCTGACAGGCCAGTGTATGCTCAGCAGACGGTTGACTCCCAGGAAGTAACCAGGCGGATAGGAATGCTATCCGCAGAGTCCGGCATGAAGCGGACTGAAGAACTGGAGCTCGGCAGACCGGTTTGGCAGTTGCCTTGGTCTTGCTCTAGTGAAGCGGCAAGTGGAAGCCGCGGAGACCGCCGGTCAGCGCGGACAGAAACTGGAGGTCGCCCAGTATGGCGGGCTAGATCCAGTGTCCGCCAGTAAGTGCGGACTGGCCCTTGCGGCCAGTGGGCTGGACTTGGTGGGAATTGAACCAAGTCCAGGAGGCTCAGTCCGGGGAGATCGCGCAGTGGAGCGCGGGCTGCATTCTCAGTCCGCCAAGCTTAGTAGAAGTGTTGTTGCCTTGTTTGCTAGCTTGGGGATATGCGTACTGGAGGATTGCTTGTGCAGGAGCGTGCGGACTGGAGCTGGTGTCCGCTGAGTCCGGTTGAGCCTTGTGATGAGGTTATAGACTCAGAGTTGCGTACTGGAGTCTGCTGTTAGCGGACTGGATTGGCGTGTCCGCCAAGTCCGGAGGTGCCTTGGCAATGAGGCAATGGACTTGGGATATGCAGACGAAAGCCGGGTGTCCGTTGAGTCCGGCAGGTGCCTTGATGGCGAGGCTGCGGGCTCGGGTTTTGCGGGCTGATGCCTTATCCGCAGAATGGAGGACACGGCTGTTGTGGATTCCGGCTGTGGTGGTCCTAGCTTGGCCTCTGGCGGCAAGGCGGGCTGGATATTGGAGTCCGGCCTTGGAGAAGCTGGGGCGGACTGGCTATCTGCACAGGAGCGGCGAACTGGAATGTGTGTCCGCGGGCTGGCGGACACACTTGTTCTAGCTGCGGGATGTGGCGGTGATCCTATCGGCTAGGGCGGTGACCATACTCATCGTCGTGCCAATAAATAGGACCCATGTCACATCAGGAAAAAGAAGGAACCTAGACCGAAGTAAGTGAACAGTAATTGAGCTCGCGTAATTTGCTGCGGTCTGGACTTTGGTGTCCGCGCGGATTGAGAGTTGACCCGGTTGTGCTGTGCAGGTTGTGCAGATAGCGCTGGAAAGCCAGGACTTGGCTCTGATTGCGGTCAGGGATAGTGCGGACTCTGCGGTTAAGCAACAGGCGGTAAACAGCAGGTCGCGGATAGCGACCAGGCGGTCTTCTCTTTCGCGACTTGGTTCGGGGTTCAGGAAGTCGCCTGCTTCAGGCGGACTGTTCCATTCGGTGACGCAGCTTGTGCGGTCTGGCGGCGTGCAGATCGGCGGTGAAGAGCTAAGCATTGGAATAAGGGGTGAGTCCGCGCGGCTTGGGTGCGGTCTGGCGACCTGGCGGACTGAGCGGACTCCACAGCAGTAGGTCAGGCGGCTTGGTGGTTGAGTCCGCGTGGCTTGTTTTTTGTTCTTGTCTTTGTAACTGTCTCTGCTCTCCCGGTGTTGGGTTTTGGTGAAGCATGTCTCGCCATGTATGTCTCGCCTTGTAAAGAAGTTTGCTCTTGATCAATAAAGAAGCTTGTGCTGCATGTGTTGCTGGTTGTTACTGCTTTGTTGAGATAACCCCTGCTAACTCCACGATCCGGGAAAACTTTCAACATTATAAGTGGGCGTATTCTCCTTCGGTTTGTTGAGTTTTCAACAGGGTATCCAAAGGGGCGTCTGCGGTTTGTTGAATTTTAACAACAATTACACATGAGAAAGAAAAAAGAGTTGCAGACATTCTTAGTCTCAAAGATTCATACAAGAACACCATCACCAAAGGAGATCAACAAACTGAAATCTTCAGATCTCTTTTGATTCAAGTGTTCAAGGCCATCATCATTTAAGACTCTAGACACCTCACATTTCAGCTGTTGCTGAAATCATCATTTGCTGGAGATCAAATTTTCTGAAGGCCTATCACCCTACTACAAAGCTTCACTTCCTGAACAACTACAGATCTCAGGGGGAGCTTTGACAACATACACTATCTTCTCTCTGACTGTTGACAGAGAAGATCTTCTCTCCCTCTCCCACTCTCTGCTGTAAAGGGTTTTTCAAACTCCCTTCAAAAGTGTGTGTTTGGTTTTTGAGCACCTTATCAAAAGCTCATTGGTGGCAAGACACCTGATCAAAAAATCTGGTTTGGTTTTTGAGCACCTTATCAAAAGTTCATTGGTGCCCAGGACACCTGATCAACTCATCCTGCAGTGGATTCCTACCTAGGGTGGTAGAAGAGTGGATGTACCCAGGTTGATTGGGGAACCACTATAGCTCCTTGTGTCTTCTGGTTGCTTGTGTTTCTTTTTGTTTCTGGCTATGCTTTGTGATTGCTTTGTGTTTAATCTGTGATTAGATAGTTGCTTCTTGTTTAGATCACTTTATATTATTTGCTTCCCTGTTCACTTAGGATTACAACAATTGTTGTAAAAGTTTTTAGCAAGCACCATACTCTATTCACCCCCCTCTAGAGTATATCAGATCTAACTTGCACTTTCAATTGGTATAAGAGCGAGGTTGGTTAAACATACCACACCTTGGTGGTTGCACAGGCTAACACCTGAACTCAAAGATTCCTATAGTTAGATCTGCTTGTTGTAGATTTTGTTATTAGAATTATTTCTTCACAAAACATGGCCCAAAATAAAGATTATGGTAGCACCAGACCTTCAGTGTACAATCTATCCAAGTTTGCACTTTGGAAGGCAAGGATTAGACTCTACATGAATTTTATTGATGAGGACATCTTCAATTCTGTTTTGATAGTGTGTCCAAGGCCTCCAGAGAACACAAGCACAAATGATGTTCCACCTCCATCAGGAACAGATGCTGACATCAAGAAATGGAAAGTTGCAGATGCAAAAGCTATGAACATTCTTACTCAGACTATGTCTGATAAAATTTTTCAAAAAGTAGCTGAATGCAAATCAGCAAAGAAAATATGGGATAAGCTATCTGAAATAGTCTCAGGATCTGCTGATGAAAGAAAAGACAGAAGATCTCACCTCATAACCCAATATGAGAACTTCAAGAAAGGAAAAGCTGAGTTAGTAGCAGACATGTATAATAGACTCAGTCTGATAGTCAATGAACTGAAAACTTTGGATAAAGAGATCTCATTGACTGAGCTAAATGATAAAATCCTAATGTGATTCCCAAGCACTTGGGACTCAAGGATCTGGCCAATCAAGGATGCCAGAAGTCTCAATGAAATCACAACAGAAGCTCTCTTGGGCAAGCTCAAGTCTTATGAGCTGCTCATCAAAAATAGAGAAGAAGAGCAGAAGGCTGCCTCACCAGCCACAAGAAAAGAAAAGTCAATAGCTTTCAAAGCCACTGAAGATCAGCCTGAAGACAAGGTCACAGGCAATGATGAGTTGCTTAGTGTACTGGCCAAAAGATTTTACAAAATGGTCAGAAAGGACTTCAGGAAGAGATCATACAAAGAGCATGACAAGCCAAGGTATGATAAATCAAACAATAAAGAAATTATTTGCTTTGGTTGCAGGAAACCAGGCCACATTGTGCCTGACTGTCCAGAGAACAAAAACAAGGACAAAAAGGACAAGAGAGAAAGAAGAAAAGACAAGGACTTCAAGAAGAACAGTAATGGTAAACCCTCCTCAAGCAAGAACAAACACACAAGGAAGGGATTTGTTGCTGAATCTTGGAGTGAGACTGAAGAGGAATCAGAAGCTTCATACAGCTCAAGTGATGATGAGGATGATGCTGAAGAAAAGGAATTCTGCATGATGGCTATCAATGCCTCACAATACAATTCTGATGTAGAAGATTCAGAGTCAGACTCAGAGACTCAACTTGAAGAGGACCAGGTGATAAGTTATTTTGATTTTAATTCTGAGGACTTTAAGTATGAATTTAAAGCACTATGTTTAGACTTATTAAAATCTGAGAAGGAAATCATTTCCCTCAGAAAACAATTGTCTGAACATAGTACCTTAAAATCAGAAAACCTCAAACTCTCTGAGGAGTTGGAGTGTTGTAGGGAGCAGACAGCTTCACTGAAAAGTGAGCTATCAGAGGCCAAAAAGCTTGAAGAATCCCTTAATGGGAGAAGCATCAAGCTAATGGACATCACAAGCACAGTGAACTCTAGATTCAACAGTACACTGGGCTTGGGTGCTTCATCCAGCCAACCTATAGTACTAACAACCCCAATTAAGTTTATTTCTGATAAAGGGAAGGGAGTTGTAGAGGTAGCTAGGAAAAATTCTGACTTACCTAAGAAACCAAGAATTCAACAGAAATCGTCGAACGGAGCTAGAAGATCGCCGAACGGAGATCAACGATCTCAGGCAAAATCGTCGAACGCAGGTCGACGATCTCTAAACCCTGAACTCTGCCACAGTCGATCATCGAACGGAGCTTGACGATCTGACCCAAGATCGTCTAACGCAACTCAACGATCGTCGAGCAGAGATCAGAGATTTGAAAACTTCTTCAAGGGTAAGTCAAATTCCAATCCTAGGGGTCCTTCATCCAGATTTAACCCTTATACTGAATGGATAATACCTACAAGGAGATATCATCCTGAAGGTTATAAGAGTCAACCAGGGATGTCATTTATTTCTGAATTTAAAGGTTATCAACCTAGGCCCAAGGTAAATTGGGTCAAAAACAAGTAAATTATTTTATGTGCAGGTGAAGACCTATCCAACATCAAACTAACAATGGTATTTGGATAGTGGGTGCTCAAAGCACATGACAGGAAACAAGGACAAACTCACATCCTTCAAAGCCAAGCTTGGACCCAAGTCATATTTGATGATTTAAACTTTGGACTGACTAAAGGATATGGTGCAGTTCAGATTGTGACAGTCACATTCAAGAAGGTAGACTATGTAGAAGGACTGAAGCACAACCTAATCAACATTAGTCAGCTATGTGATGAAGGCTACCAGGTGACTTTCAGCAAATCCTTATGCAGGATCAAATCAGAGGACAACACAACTGTGTTGACAGGTAAAAGGAAAGGTAACATCTATTTAGTAGACTTTCTTTCAACTGAAGTAGATATTTGCCTGTTTAACTCTGTTAGTAGACCTAATGTATTATGGCATAAGAGATTAGGGCATATAAACCTTAGAACCACTACTAGGCTATCCAAGGACAACCTTGTTAGAGGACTACCTTCTGGCCCCTAAAAGAAGTAAGGACTCTGCAGGGCTTGTCAATTAGGCAAGCAAACTAAAAATTGTTTCAAGTCACTTAATAAGAGTGATTCACCTAGGATTTTGTATCTTGTACACATGGATCTTTTTGGACCCATTACAGTACAAAGTTTAGGAGGGAAATCTTACACTTTAGTGGTTGTAGATGACTTCTCTAGATTCACATGAGTGTTCTTTTTGAGGAAGAAGTCTGATAACATTAAGTGTTTGACAGAGTTTCGCAAATGCATACAGACTGAGTTCAATACTCACATTGTCCTGATCAGAAGTGATCATGGGACAGAGTTTGATTCTCTTCTTATGCAAGAGTTCTGTTAGAGTGAAGGTATCAGGCACACTTTCTCAGCTCCTAGAACTCCTCAACAAAATGAGGTAGCTGAAAGGAAAAATAGAACCTTTATTGAATCTGCCACTACATTGTTGTCAAATACTCACCTTCCTCTATCCTTTTGGGCAGAGGCCGTGAACCCCTCCAACTATGTGCTAAACAGAAGTTTAATACATAAACTGAAGGGCAAGACTCCCTATAAATTACTCAAAGGGAAGAAACCTAAAGTAGATTATTTTAGAATTTTTGGTTGTATTTGTTATATTCATAATAATGACAAGAAATACTTAGCAAAATTTCAAGCTAAAGCTGATGAAGGAGTGTTTCTGGGAAACTTCATGATCAATAAGGCTTATAGGGTATATAATAAATCAACTCTTAAAATTGAAGAATCTGTGCATATATCTTTTGATGAATCTAACATGTCTTTCAAGGAGAAGAACACTTCTACCATAGAAACTTTACAGGTACATTCTCTTGTTGAAGACTTGGACAGATTACAAAACATTCAAAAAGAGGAAAGCAGTGAAGATGAAGAAGACATTCAACATCCTGAAGAGAAACCTCTTCAAGAGCCAGTTGTTGTACCACAAGAGGAAACAACAACACAGGTTGGTGAACAATCAACACCTCCTGTTGATTTAGTAACATCAAGAGACCATCCAATTACCCAAGTAATTGGAGACATCTCAACTGGTGTGCAAACCAGAAATCAGGTCAACCAAAACCTGTTGCACACTTGCTTCCTATCTCAAATTAAATCTCAATCCATTCAAGATGCAGAGCAAGATCCACACTGGATCATTGCAATGCAAGAAGAGTTGCATCAATTTGAAAGGAACAAAGTTTGGGAACTAGTACCAAGGCCTATGGATCACTCCATTATTGGAACAAAGTGGGTGTTCAGAAACAAATTGGATGATCAAAGAGTAATTGTAAGGAACAAGGTAAGGCTAGTTGCTCAAGGGTACTCTCAAGAAGAAGGCATAGATTATGACCAGACTTTTGCACCAGTTGCATGGTTGGAGGCCATAAGGATCTTCTTAGCATATGCAGCACACAATGGTTTCAAAGTATACTAGATGGATGCAAAGAGTGCTTTTCTCAATGGAGATATTAAAGAATAAGTCTATGTCAGACAACCTCCAGGTTTTATCTCTCCAACTCATCCTGATTATGTTTTCAAATTACACAAAGCATTATATGGTCTCAAGCAAGCTCCTAGAGCATGGTATGAGACTCTAGCATGCTTCCTTCTGAAAAATGAGTTTATAAGGGGTAGAGTAGACCAAACACTTTTTATTAGAACCCATAAGTCTAATACCCTACTAGTACAAATCTATGTAGATGATATTATCTTTGGTTCTACTGATTCAAATTTGTGAAGAAGGTTCTCCAATCTAATGCATTCTAAATTTGAAATGAGTAGCATGGGTGAGTTATCCTTCTTTCTAGGATTGCAAATCAAACAACATACTGAAGGCATATTTATTTCTCAAACTAAGTATGCAAAGGAATTGGTCAAGATATTTGGTATGTCTGAAGCATCTTATATGAAAACACCTATGCCTACTAATGCTGTATTAGATGCTGATGAACATGGGAAACCTGTTGATCAGACAACATATAGAGCAATGATTGGCGCCTTATTGTACCTTACAGCTAGTAGACCTGACATAATGTTTGCTACATGCATATGCGCTAGATTCCAAGTGAGCCCTAGAGAGTCACACCTAACATTAGTAAAAAGGATTCTCAGGTATGTAAAAAGTTGTCCAAATCTAGGTCTCTGGTATCCAAAAGATTCAGCATTTGACTTAACTGGATTTTCTAATGCTGATTATGCTGGATGCAGAATTGACAAGAAAAGCACCAGTGGAACTTGCCAATTTCTTGGTGACAGACTTGTCTCTTGGTTTTGAAAGAAACAAACATCTGTGTCAACTTCAACTGCTGAAGTTGAATATATGGCTGCAGGTAGTTGTTGTTCACAAATCTTGTGGATTCAAAACCGACTCCTAGACTATGGCTACAACTTAGAGAAGTCTAAAATCTTTTGTGATAATACCAGTGCTATTTCTATAGCTTAAAATCCAGTCCTCCATAGTAGGACAAAACATATAGAAATTAGGCATCACTTTTTAAGGGATAATGTTGAGAAAAATAAAATTGAACTTCAATATATCCCAACTGATTTGCAAAGGGGAGATATTTTCACCAAACCCTTGGATGAAAAGAAACATACCTTCTTCCTAAATCAGTTAGGAATGTTAGATGAAGGAAGTCTAAAATAATATCCAAGATTTTAAACTCTAAAACTTGACCAAGACTAGGCAAACATCTTGATTTCTCTAGTGTATAAAGTGTTTCTGGTCTCTAAACTGCGCTCGATTATTTTCCCCCAGATCGTCGAACGGAGATCGACGCTTTCCGAAATTGTCGACCAGAGTTCAGCACTTCTCAGATAGTGCTCAACTATCTCTCCAGGTCAGCGATCATCGAACGGTGCTCGACGATTTTGTTTTCTGAAACTATCGTCGAACGGAGCTCGACGCTCTCCAATATCATCGAACGGAGATCGACGATGTTGATGACCTTTTAGTTTCCTTTAAAAGCCCAGATTGTCGAACTGAGTTCAACGATCTTTCCTTTTCTGCGTTGAACCTTAATATAAAATTCATTTTTCGGTCGTCGTTCTCCCTTTGCGCTTTCATTCTCTCTGCAAATTTTCTCTTTCCCTCCAAACTTCTCTACACTTGGTCGTTTGGTTGTTTATTTTTTTTGCAGGCATCAATGGCCGTCTCAGTTGTAGTACTGGCCGCAATGAAATTTGATGCAGGATTTGATATTGATATGGATTCGTTTAACAACAGTGATCAGATTTTTAGAGACATTCTAGAACTTTTCAAGAAGCAAAAGCTAGTTACTATAATGTCCACTAGAATCAAATTGGATTCTGATGAAATCAAGTAGTGGGTCTATACTGCACACAACCAGGACCAGAATACAATGATTGGCACATTATTAGAAACTCAGGTACCTCTTACACCTGCTGCCCTGACAGAGATTTTTGGATTGAATTCAGTAGGAGACTCTGCTGAACTATCTGGAGAAGCCTTTTCTGATTTACTTGCTAGAATGGGTCACTCAGATGCAAACCCTAGCAAACTCCTGAAGAAAAATTTATCTGTGGAGTACAGATTTTTGGCTGATGTTGTAGGAAAGGTGTTATTGTCCAAGCACTCAGCCCATGATACCATCTCCAGGTATCAACTATGTTTGATGGGTGCTATTGTAGATAAGAAACAGTTAAACTGGGGAGAAGTTTTCTTTGACCTGATTAAGAAAAAGATCAACAAGAATTTTGTCAACTTTGGAAGGATACTAGGGCTATTTCTTCAAAACAAATGCCCTGCACTGCTAGTCTCAAATGGGATGCACATCAATGCCTCTAAGAGGCTCTCCTGTGCCCTGTTTGGAAAGTGGGACAAGCAAATTGTGAAGCCCAGCATACCCTCTGCAAGTGCAACTTCAGGCACAAGGACTGTTGCAATCTCTTCCCCTCAAGTCTCTGCCCCTGCAGAAGACTTGCCTGCTGCTTCTCCTCCTCCTCCACCTCTTATTTTATCTCCACCAGTCACCTCCACCATTCAAATTCCCTCCACAATCATTATTTCAACCTCATCTCCAACTTGAATTTCTCCACCTCGACCTCTCACAGAAGAACTTTTCCATTCTCTACATCAATACCCTCACCTAGAAATTGAATCATCATCTCATCTTCCATCTTTCAATCTGATAGATGATTCCTTTATGGATGATTCCCATTCATCCCCTCCTGATCTACCCTCTTCATCCACATCGTATCAACAATTGCTTCAAGACATCATTGCACAACCATCCTTCACCCCATCCATTTCCATTCCATTATCTTCAATTTCCACAATCCCCATATCTCAACCCTCCTTTCCCCAAACACCAGCTCTCCACCAACATCTCCAGCTGTTCCACCTTCATTTTCTACCTCTGCTCAAGTCCCTATTGAGCATGTAGATCTTCCAGCCTTAGCAGACAGACTTTATGAGCTGATAGCTCCCATGCTATCCCTCTTGTTGGAGACCTCCTTGGATCCACTTTTAAAGTCAGTTGCAGACCTTTCTGCCAGGCTCTCCTCCCTTATTCCTTCTCAGACAATCCCTTCATCTAGGTGCCTTGATCCAGTCCTGACTGAATCTAGGCAGGGGGAGATGCCTCATGAAGTGGTTAGATTGTCTGCTGCTGCTGTTACCTCCGTTCAAGCTCAAGCCTCAACACCAAAAGTTGCAGTTTTCTCAATGGACCTCAGGTCATTATTATCAGATTTTGGTTCAGTTTATTTCAGCTGTCTTCCAGAGAGTACTGCAGTCCAGCCATCTGAAGATCTATCTAAGGCCATTGTGCCCATTTCAAGCTGTGACACCATCTTAATTTATTCTTTTGTAAAGTCCCTTTCTGCTGCTGCCCCTACTGTTTCTATTGCTGCTGCTTCTACTGATATTTTTGATATTGCTGTTAATTCTGATGTTTCAGTATCTGAGGACATACATATGACAGAGGCATTTGAATTTGAGCCTGCTGTTACTACTGATGTTATTTCATTTACTGAACCTGTTGTATCTGAAAGTATTTTATCTGTATCTACTGCTGCTGTACCTTCCATTTCTGAGAGTGTTACTTCTGAAAGTTTTGTATCTGCTGAAGTAATCTCCTCTGCTAGTGTTGCTTCTATTCCTCCTTCTACTGTTGCTGCCACAACTGCTGTCACTACTGTTACCTCTGCTCAATCCCAACAACAGATAGACTATCTGAAAAGGATTGATGCACTGTATGATGAACAAAGCTCAGAAAGTGATCAATATAGGACTGATTCAGATGACTTCTCTACAACTATTGCAAGGAAAAGAAAGGCCAGAAGCAAGACTATGAAAAGGGTTCCTCCAGCAAAAGTCAAAGACACAAATGATATTCCTTATTACATTTTGCATAACTGTCCTATCACAGAACACTGGATGCAATACTCCAAGAATCAATTCAAGGCTATGAAGAAAAAGAGAAAGTATGAGAAAGGTTCCTCTCAATTCAATCTCCTCCTCCTCCCTCACCTGATGCTGGTGTAGGTGGTAGTTCAGCTGTTCAACCCTCTGCCAGAAGCCAAACCCCTTATCAACCTCAAGGTAGATCCCAGTACAGGGGAAGTCAATCCAGAGGCTACCAATCAAGGAGAGGAAACTATAGAGGAAACCAAAGAGAATTTCAAGTATACTCCAAAGGCTATTCCAGGCAACACCCTTATTCAAGGTAAGGACAAGCTTCCTCTAATACTACTTCAGGTCCCTTTCCCTACAAGCTTAAAGAGTTAGTCTCATCCAGAGCTCCTCCAGACAATCCCTCAAACAGATATGAGCCTCCAGTTCCTTTTGAGGATCTAGAGAATAATCCAACTTCATGGACAGCCAGGATGAAGGAATTAGCTGCTTTAGATCAAATTAAGAAAGCCAGAGAACAAGGCAAAGACACTTCCAGTATTATTACTTTATCAGAACAAAGGAAAAAGAAACTTGAAAGATATGCTTCCAGCAAGTTTTTTGATTCTGAAAGCTACATGAAGCTGCATCCTGAAGCTGTAGTGCCCAGGCCTAAGCAACAAACTTCTTTAGGTGCAGCTGATGACAGAAGATCTAAAATGGAAGCTCTCAATCCAAATAGAGAAATAGTACTTATAAAGAGCAAAAAAAAGGAGTAATTCTGTAAGGTGACAGTTATTTTGATTTCTGATCTATCTGTGACAATATATGTGTGATTCTGCAATGTCTTGTTTGTTATATTGTTGCCTTGTATATGTTTTTAATTTTCCAATATCTGTAAATACTAATCCTAACCCCAATAGGGGGAGATTGTTGGAACACCCTATTACTGATTTGGGTCAGGATCACTATGTCTCTTAGGAAACCTGTTTTGACCTCATTGTATAGATCTAAAGGTCAAGTAGAATTGAGTCTAAGGGTTAGTAGTTAGGTTTGGAAGCTGCCCTGAAGACCAGGTTTTTCAGTTTTTGGAGACTAAGGCTCCGTTTGGGAGGACTTATTTTCACCGGTCAATCGGTCACGACCGCATGAATCTGGCCGTAATTAAGATCCGATTCATGCGGTCGTGACCACTTGACCGGTGAAAATAAGTCCTCCCAAACGGAGCCTAAGTCATTTCGTCGAGCTCAGTCCGACGAATTGTCGAACTCCATTCGACGATCGTTGAGCTCACTTCGACAAGTCATCGAACTCCATTCGACGATCTCTGAGCTCAACTTCATCAAGTCGTCGAACTCCATTCGACGATCTTCGAGCTCAGTTCGACGATCTTGACTCCAGTTTGTTCCGCTATCTCTGAGCTCAGTTCGACGATAGTTGAGCTCAGATCGACGATCTCTGTTTCCGTCTAAGTCCAAATCTCTGAGCTCAGTTCAACGATAGTGGGGCTCAGTTCGACATTTTTCTGAAGAGTTCAACGATTTTCAAGATTCAAATTCAGACAGTTAAGGAATTATTCTCAGCATTTAATTCAGAGATCTTGTAGCCGTTTTCTTTTAATCTCGAGCAAGTTTCAAGGAATTATCAAGGAATATTTTATTGGACTTTCCTCCAGAAGACAATTGAAATTAAGGAAGTCATTTATGACAGGCCAACAACTATCTTGGATAGTAGATCATTTCTATTCAGACAAAAAGAATAAAAGATTAGATTTTTCATTCCTGCAAAAGAAGAACAAGAAGTCAGAAACATACTCTCTGTAACAACAACTCTTACAACACAATTACACAAGAGAAAGAAAAAAGAGTTGCAGACATTCTCAGTCTCAAAGATTCATACAAGAACACCATCACCAAAGGAGATCAACAAACTGAAATCTTCAGATCTCTTTTGATTCAAGTGTTCAAGGCCATCATCATTCAAGGCTCCAGACACCTCACATTTCAGTTGTTGCTGAAATCATCATTTGCTGGAGATCAAATTTTCTGAAGGTCTATCACCCTACTACAAAGCTTCACTTCCTGAACAACTACAGATCTCAAGGGGAGCTTTGACAACATCCACTATCTTCTCTCTGACTGTTGACAGAGAACATCTTCTCATCCCTCTCTCACTCTCTGTTGTAAAGGGTTTTTCAAACTCCCTTCAAAAGTTTGTGTTTGGTTTTTGAGCACCTTATCAAAAGCTCATTGGTGGCAAGACACCTGATCAAAAAATCTGGTTTGGTTTTTGAACACCTTATCAAAAGCTCATTGGTGCCCAAGACACCTGATCAACTTATCATGTAGTGGATTCCTACCTAGGGTGGTAGAAGAGTGGATGTACCCAGGTTGATTGGGGAACCAATATAGCTCCTTGTGTCTTCTAGTTGCTTGTCTTTCTTTTTGTTTCTGGCTGTGCTTTGTGATTGCTTTGTGTTTAATCTGTGATTAGATAGTTGCTTCTTATTTAGATCACTTTATATTATTTGCTTCCCTGTTCACTTAGGATTACAACAACTATTGTAAAAAGTTTTTAGCAAGCACCATACTCTATTCATCCCCCCTCTAGAGTATATCAAATCTAACTTGCACTTTCATTATCATCCAAAAGCCCTATAATATTTATTGGAGGTCTATCATGGAATGATTAGCCTAAATCCAGAAGTTTATAATTTTCCTAATTTACTCAATAATTTATTTAATTTCCAAAGAGATCCAAATGCCTTAGTTAGAACATGAAGTACTATTTTCAGGCATGCAAAATGTTCTACAAAATTATGATAAATAAAAGACAACTATTTATCATTAAATTCAATGTCTGCAAATTTTCAGTAAGACTTAAACCTCTAAACATAATTTTTGAACATAACCTACATTAACCAAATTAAAGAGACAAGTACTGCCAATATACTTCTAAAAACTCTGAGAAAATTCAAGGATGAATATAAAGACATATAAACACTACAGGTCAAGTTTCACAATTTATCAGTGAATAATGAACTCTATACTTAATTTTCACATAATAATCTAAGTTGATAGGTTAATGAACTAAGTACAACAATCATTCATTTAAAAATTGCAATAAAATTCCCATATGAGCATATTGACATAGAAACACTACTGTTCAAGTTACATGATTTTCCAATAAAAATGGAGCTCTAAATCTATTATAGATCATATTCCCATATTTACATGCTTGTGAAGTAAGTTCTAGAAATTTACATCTAAAAATTACAATAAAATTCAGTATGATCATAATGGTCTAAAACTCACTATGCCACAATTTAATAATTATCTAATGGATATTAAGATCATAACAAAAAACATTAATATGTAGGGCTAATACTATATTTCAAAGGTGATACTAAAATTATTGATCTGAAATTTCCAATAAAATTAACCAAGCTTTATAATGACTGTATTACTACACTACCCAAGTTTCACATGTTTTCACAGAGTTCTAATTACCTATCCTTCAAATTTAAGGATTGTGACCTAAACTAGGGTCAGGGTTTTTAGAGGTTTAACCATCTCCAAATCCTCTAAGATTTTTACCAGAGGACCTTAGCTATGCTAGTGTCCTCTTCACCAAATTTCAATTCCATGCAAGGGCATTTGACCCCATGCCCTTCTCAAACCCCTAAAGTCCAAACTTAGGGTTTTAACTTGGGTCCTAGGGCAATCCTACCCCAAACCACCCCATAACCCATATGAGGTTGTAAAAAGTCATGAAAAACTAGCGGACAAAGTCTCAGCCTCTGTTGAGGTGATCTGTCCTCTTAAACCTCAAAGTGCACTTTTTACCTAAATACCCTTTATTAGGGCAAGGCTAGGGTTTGCCCAATTCCCACCCAAATCCACTCAAGACAATCTTCATACATCTGACAGACATTCTTCATTCGTCGAGCTGAGTTCGACGAACGTCGAACTCCCTTTACTTAGTCTTGAAAAACTTGTGAGTCTGGAGTCTCTGAGGGTCTTGATGAAAGCTGGTCCATCTGGAGTTGAGCCTAAGGACTTAACCTAGACTCTAGGACACAAATTGACCCAGGCTACACAAGAGGGGTCACATCCTAAGTCAGTGAACCTAGCCCAAATCAACTAGGGATCCAACAATCTCCCCCTATTTGGGTGAGGTCACTAATAGAGACTCAAAACAGAAAAACAAAGCAAGAAAAGAAATATATCTGGTAGAGAATTGTAACACATGCAACAGATATATATATATACACAGCTTTGCTTAACAGATAGCACAGTTTAAAAACAAATAACAGACAAAAATGAATCAACAAGAAAAAGTTACTTCTTTGGCTTCTTCTGCTGAGGTTTGTCTTCTGCTATCTTTTCTCCTGGCTTCTTGAAAATGATTTCTCTGTTAGGATTTTGAGCTTGAGCCACTGTCATGGTCATATCAGCTGCCCCAATAATTTTCAATGAAGTAGCCCTGGGGACAACTGCTTCTGGATGAAGTTTCATATAGTCATCAACATTAAACAATTTGTTACCTTTGTCAAATCTTTTCAGCTCTTCCTTTCTATAATTTGACATGGTTGAAAGACTAGAAATATCTTTTCCTTCTTCTTTGGCTTTATTTATCAAGGATAGACCAATCAGCTCTTGGTATCTAGCCATTCTTGCTGTATTAGCAGTCTCTGGATCTTCAAAAGGAATTGGAGGGGAGTCTGGCTTCTTTGGGCTTTCAGCTTTTTGTACTTTAGAACTTTGTTGCTGCTGCTGCTTATGTTGTTGACTACCTGAGGAGGATGGCCTCTGCTGGCTGCTTCCAGAAGATCTCCCCAACTGTCTCTGATAAGTTTGCATTGGGGCAGATCTCTGGGAGCTAGAGCCACTGACACCAGCTGCTGGAGGAGCAAGAGGAGGATCCTTCCTGTATATGTGTACTGGAGGAGGGGAGTATCTCATGCTTCTCTTTCTATCTTTCTGCTGGTCTTTGGAGAGCCACATCCATGCTGGCATTCCCTTATATGGAGTCACATTGTGCAGAATATAGTAGGGAGTGTCTGTAGTGGGATTTGACTTGGGAGGAGGAGCAGCCTTTCTCTTCCTTGCCAACAATCTCTTTTTCCTACTAGTTGCCTCCTCATTAGAATCAATATCATCATCATCATCAGATTCTGAATCCTGAGGGGTATCATACAATGCATCCAAAGCTTTTAAAGCTTTATCAGAAACAACAGCCTTTGCTGGAGGAGGGGCAGAAGGTTCAGGAATAAAAGTTCCAGTAACAAGAGACGAATTATTTGTACAAGATTCAGAAACAAAGAGACAGAGCTATCAGCAACTGCCTTATTCTCTTCTTCAATGTCTGCCTGAATAAGTTCATCTAGAGTAGGCATTGGAGAGTCATCCATAATAAAATCTGGTGATGAAACTGGCATTGGAGTATCTTCTGGAATGACCTCTGGGCTGGAAGCTAAGATGGAGGCTGAAGCTGAGAGAGCAAAGTTGTTACAGAGTTACTTAGCAACTACTGGACTAGCTGGAGAGGTATATGGTACCATAGCCAAATAAGGCTTAGAGAAATCTGCTGGAGGGAATTGCATATGTACAGTGTCAAAACTTCTCAACAAAGCTGATAAATTCACTGTGGGATTTAAAGAGAAATCACCAACATGAGTTATTTGAGCAACTAACTCATCCAAATCAATGTCAGTATTCATAAATTGAACTAACTCAGACATCTCAGCATCAAAGTATGTCAAAATTAGTGTATCCTTATCTGAATCTAAATCTGCTGGAGAGGGAACTTTTGTGACTGTTGCTGGTGCTGTATCTGCATCTACTGCAACTTCATCACAAAGCATCTCCACCTGCCTGGGTTCAGGAATACCTGGAGCCAGGCCCCTAGATGAAGAGGGAACAGCAGATTGAAGAGAGATCTGGGTAGATAAGGAATGAATGGATGTCACAAGAGGTGTAATGGCCTCTTGGATCAAGGATTTGATGAGAGGTGTGAGCAAAGGAATGAGGGTAGATGGATCCAAGGGGGAAGGGGAAGGGGAAGGGGATGGAATGGGAGGAGGAATAACAAATGGAGTGGGGGCATCTAGCATGATTGAGTCTGATGGTATATGATAAGATGGAATGGTGGATAAGTGTGGGGGAAGAGGAGACTGAGGAGGTGAAGGAATAGGAATGTCCTGAGGGGAATCTGGAGGAGTGGGTTGATGATCAACTTGCAAGGGGGAAGATGGAGGTGGAGATGGAATTTTTGTTAGGTCAAGTGGTGGAGATGAAGGAGGGGTAGGTACATGAGGAGGCTTCTTTGGAGGAAGAGGTGCTGGAATAGATGGTTGAGATGGAGGAACCTCTTCAACAGGGTGGGGAGCGGCCTTTACAGCCCTTGTACTCTCAGAAGTTTGGAGGGAGGAGGAAGAAGCCTTTGAGGGCTTGGAGATGGTCCTCTCCCACCTACCAAACAGAGCACAAGTGAGGCGCTTGCTGGCGTTTATGAAGATGGTCGGGGAGACCATACATTCAACAGCCTTCTCTTTAAGAAATATGCCCAAAATTCTGCCAAAGCAGACTTCCTTCTTGCTGTTCTTCTGTTTAATCAATTCAAAGAACACCTTACTCCAATCAACCTGTCGCTTATTCACTACTGCACACATTATCAGAAATTGATGACGGATGATATAGTCATGAGCAGAGTGCTTGGCCATCAGAATTTTTCCCGTAATATCTGCCAGAAATTGGTAGGCGGCGGATAATTGCTTTTTCAACAACTTATTAGGGTTGTTCCCAGAGAAACCCATTAGTTTCAGCATATCATTGAATTCCTCAGAATCCATTTCCAGATTGTCTTCTCCATTCACTAATCCAAATATTTTAGTGAGAACTGTGGGAGAGAGGGAAATAACAGTGTTTCCTATATTGCCGGTCAAAACATCTTCATCAGAAACTGTAGATGTATATACCCATTCTTGTATTTCTGTTCCATGAAGTTTAATGCGCCTGGCCATGAAATCCTTTAAATTGAGTTCTTCTAGTAGTTCTAAGTTGTATAGAAAGATGGGGTCAGAATGTTGAAACGACTCAAAGTCCATGTCGAATCTAGTGTCAAACTTCATTGCAACCAAAGTACCTAAGGGAATCACCATTGATGTACTGCAAGAAAAACACAGAGAGAAACGGCGTTCAAGAGCAAAGGAACTGAAAGCGCGGGACGGAGGTCGAATAAAACCTAGATATAAGATTTTCAGAATATGAATCGATAAACTCCGTTCCACGAAAAAGAAAAATTCTTCGAACTGAGCTCGACGAAACAAATTATAGACAGATAATTCGTCGATCTCATCCAGAAGAATCAAAAACAGTTCGTCTAAATCCGTTCGACGAAATGTCTTCTTGAAGCAAAGTTCGTCGATCTCTGGTCGACGAAAATTGTTTCCTCACACAGAGAATTCGTCGATCTCCGTTCGACGAGAATCTCTCAAACTTTCCCTAATTCGTCGAACTCCGTTCGACGAACTCTGGAAAATTCGTCGAATGCTGACAGAAACTAGGTTAACTCTTCTTCATCAATCATTCCCAGTTGATTTATAAAGAACAGATGGGATTTCTCATCCAATGGCTTGGTGAAAATATCTGCTTTCTGTAGATCAGTCGGAATGTGGATCAAGTTAATTTTCTTTTTGTCCACATTATCTCTAATAAAATGATGTCTTATTTCAATATGTTTTGTCCTAGAATGGTGAACTGGATTCTGTGCTATAACAATAGCACTAGTATTATCACAAAATAATGTTGAATTATTTAAGTTGACACCATAATCTGAGAGTTGGTTTTGTATCCATAGCATTTGTGAACAGCAACTACCAGCAGCCATGTATTCTGCTTCTGCAGTTGATGTAGACACAGATGTCTGCTTTTTACAAAACCAGGAGACAAGTCTCATACCAAGGAACTGGCATGTTCCAGAGGTACTTTTCCTGTCCACTCTACATCCAGCATAGTCAGCATCTGAGTATCCAGTTAACTCAAACTCTGACTCTGCAGGATACCAGAGTCCTAGACTAAGGCAACTCTTTATATATCTCAAAATTCTTTTTAGGAAAATATGCTGAGATTCTATAGGGTTCACTTGGAACCTAGCACAAAGGCATGTGTCAAACATTATATCAGGTCTGCTAGCTGTTAGGTATAATAGGGATCCAACAATTGCCCTATAATTGTTTTGATCTATAGGTCTCCCTGCTGCATCAGAATCCACAACAGCATTTGTAGCCATAGGGTTTTCATCCCTGAAGCATCACCCATCCCAAACTTTTTGATAAGCTCTTTAGCATACTTAGCTTGGGATAGGAAGATACCATATGGGAGCTGCTTCACTTGGAGACTAAGGAAGTAGGAAATCTCACCCATGCTACTCATCTCAAATTTTGAATGCATGATGTCAGCAAACCTCTTGCACAATTTGGGATCAGTAGACCCAAAAATAATGTCATCCATATATATTTGTACTAACAGTATTTGGTCCTTATGATGTCTAGTGAAAAGTGTTTTATCTATGGTTCCTCTTGTAAATTCATGCTCTAAAAGAAAGCTTGCTAGAGTCTCATACCAAGCTCTTGGAGCTTGCTTTAAACCATAGAGAGCTTTATGCAATTTAAAGACAAAAGAGGGTTGAGTTGGAGAGATAAAACCTGGAGGTTGTTCTACATAAACCTCTTCTTGATGTACTCCATTTAGAAATGCACATTTGACATCCATCTGGTAGACCATGAATCTCTTGTAAGCTGCATAGACAAGGAATATCCTAATCGCCTCTAACCTTGCAACAGGGGCAAAGGTTTGGTCATAGTCTATTCCTTCCTCTTGTCTGTAGCCTTGAGCAACAAGCTTAGCCTTGTTTCTCACTATGTTGCCTTGAGCATCCAACTTGTTCCTGTAGACCCATTTAGTTCCAATAACTGGGTAGTTATGGGGTCTCGGAACCAAATCCCAAACTCTATATATCTCAAACTGATTGAGTTCCTCTTGCATTGCAATGATCCAGTGGGGATCTTGCTCTGCCTCATGAATGGTGAGAGGTTCAATTTGAGAGAGAAAATAGGCATGCATCAAGTCTTGGTTGAGTTGATGCCTTGTTTGTACACCTACTGAGATGTCTCCAATCACCTGAGATCTAGGGTGATCTCTAAGTGTGACAAGATCAGTTGGTGGAGTTGGTTGAGTAACAGCTTCAGTATTTAATTCCTCTTGGGGAATGATACTAACTGTTGGGGGAAGTTCAGGCACTTCCTCTTGACTTTCATCATCACTATCTTCAGCATCCTGTGAAGTGGGATGGTTTGATACCTCTTGGGTAAGGTTCAGTCCATCCATGGACTCACACAGTGGTGGAACCTGCAAAGAGCTCATGGTAGAAATTTCTTTCTCCTTATATGACATGTTAGTCTCATCAAAAGATACATGAACAGATTCTTCAATTTTAAGAGTTGATTTATTATACACCATATAAGCTTTAGTGATCATGGAGTATCCCATAAACACTCCTTCATCAGCTTTAGCTTGAAATTTTGCTATGTATTTCTTGTCATTATTGTGAATGTAACAAATACAACCAAAGATTTTAAAGTAATCTACTTTAGGTTTCTTCCCTTTGAGTAATTCATAGGGAGTCTTGTCCTTCAACTTATGTATCAAACTTCTATTCAACACATAGTTGGAGGTGTTCACTGCCTCTGCCCAAAAGTATAGAGGAAGGTGAGCATCTGACAATAATGTAGTAGCAGATTCAATAAGTGTTCTATTTTTCCTTTCAGCTACCCCATTTTGTTGAGGAGTTCTAGGAGCTGAGAAAGTGTGCCTGATCCCTTCACTTTGACAGAACTCTTGCATAAGAAGAGAATCAAAAACTGTCCCATGATCACTTCTAATCAGGGCAATGTGAGCGTTGAACTCAGTCTGTATGCATTTGAGAAACTCTGTCAAACACTTAAAGTTATCAGACTTCTTCCTCAGAAAGAACACCCATGTGAATCTAGAGAAGTCATCTACAACCACTAAAGTATAAGATTTCCCTCCTAAGCTTTGTACTGTGATGGGTCCAAAGAGATCCATGTGTAACAGATACAAAATCCTAGGTGAATCACTCTTATTCAGTGACTTGAAACTATTTTTAGTTTGCTTGCCTAATTGACAAGCCCTGCAAAGTCCTTCCTTCTTGTAGGGGCTAGAAGGTAGTCCTCTAACAAGGTTGTCCTTGGATAGCCTAGCAATGGTTCTAAGGTTTACATGTCCTAATCTCTTATGTCATAATTCATTAGGTCTACAAATAGAGTTGAACAAGCATATGTCTACTTTAGTTGAAAGAAAGTCTACTAAATAGATGTTACCTTTCCTTTTACCTGTCAATGCAGTTTTGTTGTCCTCTGATTTGATCTTGCATGAGGATTTGTTGAAAGTCACTTGATAACCTTCATCACACAGTTGACTGATACTAATCAAGTTGTGCTTCAGTCCTTCCACATAGGCTACTTTCTTGAATGTGATTGTACCAATCTGGACTGCACCATATCCTTTTGTTAGTCTAAAGTTTGAATCACCAAATATTACTTTGGGTCCAAGCTTGGCTTTGAAGGATGTGAAATTATCCTTATTTCCTGTCATGTGCTTTGAGCACCCACTATACAGATACCATTGCTGGTTTGATGTTGGATAGGTCTTCACCTACACATAAAGCAATTTACTTGTTTTGACCCAGTTTACCTTGGGCCTAGGTTGATAACCTTTGAATTCAGAAATAAAAGACATCTCTGGTTGACTCTTATATCCTTCAGGATGATATCTCCTAGGAGGTATTATCCATTCAGTATAGGGGTTAAACCATTGAGATGTAGAACCTCTAAGATTGAACTTTGATTTGCCTTTGAAAGAGTTTTCAAAACTCTGAGCTCTGTTCGACGATCTCTGAGCTGAGTTCGACGATCTTGGGTCATATCGTCGAGCTCCGTTCGAAGATCGACTGTGCCAGAGTTCAGGGTTCATAGATCATCGACCTGAGTTCGACGATTTAGCCTAAGATCGTTGATCTTCATTCAACGATCGTCTAGCTCCGTTCGACGATTTCTGTTGAACTCTTGTTTTCTTAGGTAAGTCAGAATTCTTTCTAGCTACCTCTACAACTCCCTTACCTTTATCAGACATAAACTTGATTGGGGTTGTTAATACTATAGGTTGGCTAGATGAGGCACCCAAGCCCAGTATACTATTGAATCTTGAGTTCACTATGCTTGTGATGTCTATTAGTTTGATACTTCTCCCATTGAGGGATTCTTCAAACTTTTTGGCCTCTGATAGTTCACTTTTCAGTGAGGCTATCTGCTCCCTACAACATTCCAACTCCTCAGAGAGTTTGAGGTTATCTGATTTTAAGGTGCTTTGTTCAGATAGTTGATTTCTGAGAGAAATGATTTCTTTTTTAGATTTCAATAGATCTAAACAAAGTGCCTTAAATTCACATTTAAAGTCCTCTGAATTAAAATCAAATGAGTCTATTACCTGGTCCTCTTCAGATTGAGTCTCTGACTCTGACTCTTCTACATCAGAATTTTATTGTGAGGCATTGATAGCTATCATGTAGAATTCTTTTTCTTCAGCATCATCTTCATCATCACTTGAGCTGGATGAAGCTTCAGATTCTTCTTCTATCTCACTCCAAGTTTCAGCTACAAACCCCTTCCTGGTGTGTTTGTTCTTGCTGGAGGAGGGTTTGTCATTACTGTTCTTCCTGAAGTCTTTGTCTTTTCTTCTTTCTTTCCTATCCTTTTTGTCCTTATACTGATTTTCTGGACAGTCAGACACCATGTGGCCTGGTTTCCTGCATCCAAAACAAATAATGTCTTTGTTATTTGATTTGTCATACCTTGGATTGTCATGCCCTCTGGCAGACTTTTTCCTGAAATCTTTCCTGGCCATTTTGTAAAATCTTTTGGCCAGTAGGCTTAGCAGCTTTTCATTGCCTATGACTTTGTCTTCAGGCTGATCTTCAATGGCTTTGAAAGCTATTGACTTCTCTTTTCTGACTGCTGGTGAAGCAGCCTTCTGCTCTTCTTCTCTATTCTTGATGAGCAGATCATAAGACTTGAGCTTGCCCAAGAGAGCTTCAGTTGTGATCTCATTTAGGATTCTGGCATCCTTGATTGGCCAGATCCTTGAGTCCCAAGTGCTTGGGAAGCACATTAGGATTTTATCATTGAGCTTAATCAATGAGATCTCTTTATCCAATGTTTTCAGCTCATTGACTATGAGACTGAGTCTATTATACATATCTACTACTGACTCAGCTTCTCATTTCTTGAAATTCTCATATTGGGTTATGAGGTGAGATCTTCTATCTTTTCTCTCATCAGCAGATCCTGAGACTATCTCAGATAACTTGTCCCAGATGTCCTTTGATGAGTTGCATTCAGCTACCTTTTGGAATATTTCATTAGACATGGTCTGGGCTAGAATGTTCATAGCCTTTGCATCAGCCAATTTCCATTTCTTGATTTCTGCATCTGTTCTTGAAGGAGGTGGAACAACACTTGTACTTGTATTTTTTGGAGGTCTTGGACACACTGTCAAAACAGAATTGAAAATGTCTTCATCAATAGAGTTCATGTACAATCTAATCCTTGCCTTCCAAAGTGCAAACTTAGATAGATTGTACACTGGAGGTCTGGTGCTAGCATAATCTTTGTTTTGGGTCATGTTCTGTGAAGAAATAAATCTAACAACAAACTTGAGACAGATCTAACTAGGGGATCTTTGTGGTTCAGGTGTTAGCCTGTGCAACCACTAAGGTGTGGTATGTTAACCAACCTGGAAGATGTGGTATTTTTAACCAACCTCGCTTTGATACCAAATTGAAAGTGCAGGTTAGATCTGATATACTCTAGAGGGGGGGGGGGTGAATAGAGTATGATGCTTACTAAACACTTTTTACAACTGTTGTTGTATACCTAAGTGAACAGGGAAGCAAATAGCATAAAGTAAACACAACAACTAACTAAACACAGAGCAATCACAGACTACAGCCTAAAAACAAAAGAAAATAAGCAACCGGAAGACACAAGGAGCTATAGTGGTTCCCCAATCAATCTGGGTACATCCACTCTTCTACCACCCTAGGTAGGAATCCACTGCAGGATGAGTCGATCAGGTGTCCTGGGCACCAATGGGTTTTGATCAGGTCCCCAAAAACCAAACCCTCAAGTCTTTTGGAAGGAGACTTGCAACCAGAATAATTTTGAAGGGATTTAAAACCCTGTACAGGAATTAGAGAGAGGGTGATAGTGTCTTCTCTGTCAACAGTCAGAGAGAAGACTTGTGGATTGATTGTAGCAGCTCTTGCTCCCCCTGAGGTCTTGAATTGGTTAGGAATGCTGAAGCACTTCTTCAAGGTGATAGGCCTTCAATGACCTAGAATGCCTGAACCAGAACTGCTTCAGGAACTTCTTTGATAGATTGATTGATTGTTGTCCTTTGAAGTTATCCTGTGAATAGAGAGAAAAAGACTCTTAATTGAATTTAGTTGTTCTTCTTCTTCTTCTTCTTGAGAGAGTTCTCTGGTCAAGGCTGATTGCAGTCAAGAACTTTAGATTTGAGAATTTTTGTTCTTCTGCAGCTTCAGAGTGTCTGTCAGATTGTTTTCTGTACTGTGAATCTTGAACTCTGCTTGATTCTGTTCTCTCTTACTGTGTCTCTATTTTTTGTGTATCTGTTGTATCTTTTACTGACTGAGGAATATTTAAACTTTTGAATGTCGAGCAGTAATTACAGTCGGCCTTGGAAAGAATCAGCAATCAATGACTTTACTAACTGTCCCATAAAAAAACGGTATGTGATCGTCCATAGTCAATGCACGTTGTAACGGTAACATTCCGAGAAGATCTGGCATTAAATGTTCAGGAATCAGTTCCAAGAAGCGAAACGGGAATCTTGAAGAAAACCCAATCTGGATTCGTCGAACAAAGAACACAATTCGTCGAGCTGAACATGTGTTCGTCGAGCTGAGCTTGAGTTCGTCGAGCTGAGCTTGATAGAGTTCGTCGACCAGACAATATTAATTAATCTAACAGACATTCTTCATTCGTCGAGCTGAGAATCAAATTCGTCGAGCAGAGAATAGTTCTGGACTTAGACAAAATATCCTGCATCTGCTGAAATGCTGTGTCGACATAAGTTGGTGTCGACATATTGATCTTGGTGTCGACACAAATCCTCTGGTGTCGACATAAGCTGGTGTCGACTGAAATCCTGGTGTCGACACAAGTTGGTGTCGACTGAAATCCTGGTGTCGACACAAGTTGACTTGTGTCGACACAAACCCTAAGTGTCGACACAGATTCTCTGAGTCCAGAAATCGTCGAGTAGAGTTTAGCATTCGTCGACCTGAGATGCTGACTTCGTCGACCTGAGAAGTTGTGAACTTGAGGTCCAAGTTCGTCGAACTCAGAATATAATTCGTTGACCGAAGCATGAAGCTGGACTTAGAAAAATTTGAAGTCCTCCTGACTTTGGCTTGATGTAGAAACTGAGTTTTCGTCGAACAGAGAACATAGATCGTCGAGCTCAGCACTAAGAATTATCTCACGATCATTGAGCGCAAAACTCCTTTCGTCGAGCTGAGTTCGACGAACGTCGAACTCACTTTACTTAATCTTGAAAACTTGTGAGTCTGGAGTCTCTGAGGGCCTTGTTGAAAGCTGGTCAATCTAGAGTTGAGGCTAAGGACTTAACCTAGACTCTAAGACACAAATTGACCCTGGCTATACAAGATGGGTCACATCCTAAGTCAGTGAACCTAGCCCAAATCAACTAGGGATCCAACACGCGGCTCGACCCTAGTTAGACCTGTTTCCTGGATCCTACTAGCTGGCAGGTCTAAAGGCTCTCCTGTGGGGGAGAGGTCCTGGTTCTTGGTTCTGCACTACCCCGAGCGCGGCTCGGTCCCAGGTAGACCCGCTGCCTGGCTCCTACTAGCTGGCAGGTCTGAAGGATCGCATGTGGGGGAGAGGTCCTGGTTCTTGGTTCTGCACTACCCCGAGCACGGCGCGTCCCCAGGTAGACCCGCTGCCTGACTCCTACTAGCTGGCAGGTCCGAAGGCTCGCCTCTGGGGGAGAGGTCCTAGTTCTTGGTTCTGCACTACCCCGAGCGCGGCTCGACCCCAGGTAGACCCGCTGCCTGGCTCCTACTAGTTGGTAGGTCCGAAGGCTCGCCTGTGGGGGAGAGGTCCTGGTTCTTGGTTCTACACTACCCCGAGCGCGGCTCGGCCCCAGGTAGACCCTCTGCCTGGCTCCTACTAGCTGGCAGGTCCGAAGGCTCGCCTGTGGGGTAGAGGTCTTGGTTCTTGGTTCTGCACTACCCAGAGTGCGGCTCGGCCCCAGGTAGACCCGCTGCCTGGCTCCTACTAGCTGGCAGGTCCGAAGGCTTTCCTGTGGGGGAGAAGTCCTGGTTCTTGGTTCTGCACTACCTCGAGCGCGGCTCGACCCCAGGTAGACCCGCTACACAGGCTCTCATTATCTGGCAGGTCCAAAGTCTCGCGTGTGGGGGTAAGGGACCCCGAGTGCTGCTCGACCCTGGGTAGACTCGCTGCTCAGGCTCTCATTAGATGGGCAGGGCGATAGGCACACCTGGGGGGAAAGGATTAGCTCCGCGTGTTCAACACATTACAAAATATTTGGCTTTATTGTTTCGCAGTATCTTGAGAAATTATGTACTTATTGTAAGTAATGGTATAAGGCCAATCCAATAGCAGTGAACAAAAATGTATCAAGTGGTTCAACAAGATCAAAAGGGGCATGGAGAGATTAGTGCTCTAAGTGCAGTTTTCAGTTTCCCTCAAAAATTTTCTTTGGGTCGGCTCCCACTCGCAGGATACTTGGGGTTGGACATTTCTTTCCGAGCTTGTACCAACCTCGAAAAGAGCGGGGATTGTGTACAACCCCGTATCCGGCCAAGTGGGTCCCTCCCCAATTAGCGGGCCAGAGGCGTGCTATGAGCGACAATATGGTGCTGCCCCGTTCCAACACGTGCGGGTGCTCGTGCATGCGTGCGAAGGTTTTGTGTGCATGGGCTTTTAATATATAAATATATATGTTTAGTTTTATAATATATATATATATATATTATATATATTTATATTATATTATATATATTATAGATATAAAGAGATCAGATTGGATGAAGAAAAGGGGCATGGGGGGTACGGGCAGGGGGGAAATAAAAAAAAGAAGAAAAGCAGCAAGGAGAAAGGGGGGAGTGGGGGGACAGCTGGAGAAAAAAAGAAAAAGCAAATAAAAAAGGAGAAAGGGGAATAAGCAGGGGAGGAGGAGCAAAGGTGATCGGGCATTTCTTCTCTCCCCCGCTAGGGTTCGGCAAGGGGAAGCAAAAGGAGCAGCCGCCCGTCTCCCTCTCTCTCTCTCTCTCTCTCCGTCCGCCGCCTCAGCAAGGATCAGCCACCCGTCTCCCCCTCTCTCTCTCTCTCCGGCTGCCGCCTCAGCAAGGAGCCGCCCGTCTCCCTCTCTCTCTCTCTCTCCGGCCTCCGCCTCAGCAAGGAGCCGCCCGTCTCCCTCTCTCTCTCCGGCCACCGCCTCAGCAAGGAGCTGCCCGCCGTCTCCCTCTCTCTCTCTCTCTCCGGCAGCCACCTCAGTAAGGAGCCGCCCGCCATCTCTCTCTCTCTCTCTCGTCCTGGAGTAGCACAATCCTGCCCCCCCCGATGGTCTTCATGTCAAGGTCACCGCCGCAAGGAGGAGTGCAGCCCGGCTCCCTCCACCACTTCCCGTCCAGGCTGCCGCTTGGAGTGCATCTCGAGCCACCCCTTTCCACCCTCTGTCCAAGCCGCCTCTGGAAAGTGCAGCCCGAGCTCCGCTCTTCTTCATCGCAGCCGCCAGGAGCAAGAGCTGGCCGAGCCCCTCCCCCTCTCTTCATCGTCGCCGCCTAGGGCAAAGCAAGCCCGGCCGGGAGTTCCTCTCTCGGCGCCGTCTATAGCAAGGCCGGCCGGGAGATCCTCTCCTGGCACCGTCTACAGCAAGGCCGGCCGGGAGCTCCTCTCCCGGCACCGCCTACAGTGAGGTTGGCCGGGAGCTCCTCTCCTGGTGCCACCTACTACAAGGTCAGCTAGGAGCTTCTCTCCCGGCGCCGCCTGGAGCATGAATCGGCCACCACCATGGAAACATGGATCTAAAGAGGGAGATTTACTTCCTCTTCCAACAAGGGCTCGGCCACCAAAAATATTCAGCAAGGGTTCAGTCATTAAGAGGAAGATGAGGATTTCTTACCTCTCCCAACATGGCTCGGTCTGGAGTGGAGATTGGCCTTCCCCGCAGCTAACAAGGGCCAAGCTAGCTAGGGGCTTCTCTCCCGGCACCGCCGCCAAGCACACGTCAAAAGTAATGATGTATCTACTTGGGTAGGTGAAGCCCTCAGTTTACATATTTGCACGGAAGCCCCTCTCCACCAATGGGTGGGGGAATGGAGCTCTCCGACGGGTGGACGTGTACGTCCCTGCAATTAATTGCATTTAGCACCCGGAAGCGTGAGTACTGGTTTAGACATGCTGAGTGAAGCCCATCCGGATGTGTGAGCCAGATTGGTGATGTTCTAGGGTTCCCGGAGAAGACTCCGAGGAAGTTATATATTATCCATTTGCAGGGAATGCGCGCCACAGCCCCGAAAAAGGGGTGGGTGCAATATATTTAGTCCGCTCATGTTAGCCGACTATTGTTTAGCTGACCACCGCTTGTCGAGACATTGGCGTACAGGTGTTGCAGTACTAAGCGGGGAGTAGCGTGCTTAAGCCCAAGCTTGTGTCGGCCCTCGAAGGCCTATTTATGCTTATATTGCCGGTCTGCGTGCCGAAGTATGGAATTCATATTCCTATAATATTTTATAATATCTGTGCTGCTCTGTGTATACGTAGTTTACTTCTTCTTCGTATTAGGCGGGCGGTGTTCTCGTGAACCGCTCGCCCCGTGGGGGCCCCGAGGTATAGTTGCTGGGAAGCCCCTGATGGCCGGTTGACAGCCTTTTAGAATAGCGGAATTACGCTGTTAGTGGCCCAACTTGGGTAGCGTGTGTTAGTGGCCCAACTTGGGTAGCGTGTGTTAGTGGCCCAACTTGGGTAGCGTGTCGTGGAATTGCTCGGCGAGATTGCGCCATTAGTAGGGCGGGTGAGGAGCATTTTGTGTAGACCCAAGGAGACACATCTGGATAGGAGAGAGTTGGTCTTGAGATCCTCCTTAGATGTTCTGGTCGACCAAGAGCGCCCTCCGAAGGTTTCTTAGCTCAGCCTTTGGCTTAGGAGGGGAAGAGTTTGTTAGTGTTCCGGGTATGCAGTGGGTCCTCCACGCTGAGACCTTGGGTCTGTCCATTGTGTTCCTAATCTTGTGCCTAGATCGTTCGCTTGAGGGTAGTAGGTGCGCGGTCACCCCTCTTTTGGAACCCCGAACTCCACAGAAGTCATTCTTGGCTTCAACTGCGACGTTCGCCCCGATGGTGGCAAGCGGGTGGAGGTCCGTACCAACAAGAGTTGGTTGGATTTTGAGGCTTGAAAAGATCGTCAACATGGGAACACTTTGTTTGGGTATGTTAGGAATTCGTGGGGCCTTCCCGAGGCGTGGGACATACTGTAACGCCCCTGGTTTTTCTTTGTTTTGTTCGATCTTGGGTTGGCGTTACGATGACGCAATTCCGGCCCTTCGCCGTTGTAGAGCGTGGTCGTAGCTCTTTAGGTTCCTTGTGTAGCCTGGTTGTAGCTAGTTGACAAGTTTCCCCAGCTAGCCGGAGTCTGTTTTGGTGACTCGGTTGGGCCTCTTAGGGAAATGCTTATGTTTTGGCTTCGGGAGGTGTTAGCCCGAGTGTGCGATCGTCGAATGTTGTTTTCGACCTCACCGTTGTTTTCGTAGCTTGGGTGTTTAGCTACGGTGAGAGTTTTGGTCGAAGTCCGGGATCGTTTGCTTTTGTGTCGTTTTGACATTTGTTTTGTTAGCTGTAATGTTTGATGTGCTGTGCGTGGCCTGGTGTGGCCGAGCTTGTTAGGCTGGTGCCTTGTCTTTTTTGTTTTGTTAAGGAGTTAGCAGTTTTTTTTTGTGTAAGTTTGGGTGACACGACCTGGGTCATGGGCGTGACCCAGGGCGTGTCGTGCTCGGGAAGAGCTCTCCTTTCCGTGGTCGACGAATTTTTGGTCGACGAGTTTTTTTGGTAGGAACACGGCCTGTGACACGGGTGTGTCACATGGCGTGTCCTCCTTCGATTTGTCGAGCTGCGCTTGATGGTCGTCAGGCGGTGTTTTAGTGAGAACACTACCATGTCACGAGCTTGTCGTATTGGACACAGGCGTGACACGGGGCATGTCTCTCTGTTCGACGATCGGCGCTCCACGATCGTCGAGCGGTGTTTGAGTTGGTACACGGCCTGTGACACGGGCGTATCACAGGGTGTGTCCCTTGTTTCGTCGAGCGGAGATCGACGATCGTCGAGTGGGTAGGTGGGTAGATGTGTGAGTACACGCCCCGTGACACGGGCGTGTCGGACCGGACACGGGCGTATCACGGGCGTGTCTGGGGCGTGATCCGTACTTTTTCTCCTGAGAGCATCTTTTGTTGTCGTGAACCATTTTTCCTTCTCATTTCGTCATTCTCGAGCCTTGAGAGTTTCCAGCGGAAGGGTTTTGAGAGGAGGCGGTGGTTTTTGGCCGGTGTTTGCGGGAGGGAGCTCGTTTTTCTCGTGCGATAGCGGATTTGGCTTGCTCTCGTCTAGATCTTCCCTTTCATGTAAGTCATTCTTGGTTTAGTGTTGATTCAAGGAGTTAAACTTCCATTGGATTCTTTTTTTTTCTTCTCTAAATCGTTGCTTTTGACCGTAGGTGGCCGATCTTGCCGCCAAGGCCTGTTTCGTGTTGCAATCGTTGCATCTTGGTAGTAAGGCAAGTGGCTCCTTGCCCTTGCCAATCTGACCACTTCTTACCTAATTACCTTGCTGTATTTTTGTTCTTTAATTCCAGCCAAGTTCGATTTAGGTTGAGTAGGAGTTTTGGCTATTCTCTTTCTTTTTATTATTTTTTCTTGGTTTGGTGTCCAGTGGGTAGCTAGAGTTAGGGTAAGGATGCGCTTAGTTGTAGTTTAAGTTTAGTTGCGATAGCCCCGAGTAGTTAGGATGGAAGGGAGGGTTGGGATTAAATTTCCAACTCTCTATTTTCGCGCGTTAAGAGAGTTTAGGCTGCGGTTTTAACAAAAATTTACGTTTACCCTAAGTGGAAAGCGCTGACAGCGTCGAGTGAGGCGAGTTCACTCAACGCCGTCATCCAGGGTAGGATTTGCGGCTAAGTATTTTGGTGTCAAGCGAGTGGAGCTTACTCAACGCCCCGTCGAGTGGGCTCGACGTTTCTGTCTTGGGTTCGTGTGTTTCCTTAGGATTTTTAGTGTGACTTTTCCCTATTCCTTAGTGGGGGGGGGGGGGGTATTGGGTGTTCGGCTAGTTTTTGCATGCCGACTCTTGGGTTGTGGCAGGTGGTGGAGTTTTGGTGGCCTCTGGAGGGGTGGTTTTATGTGGAGAGCTGTGGCCACCGCCTTTTGCCCCAGTTTGGGTTGGCGAGTGTGGGACCCTAGTGCTGCCAATGTTTGACCCCTTAGCCCTTTTTGGATCTAGTTTTGGTTATGTATTCAGATCCATGTTTTGACCACTGACATTTACCCACGTGTTAGGACTGTTAGGCCCTTTCCTGTTTATGTTTTCTTTTTCTTTTGGCATATATGTATATGTCTTGTTGCTGTTGCAGACTCTCTTTTGTAGGGCATATTGCTTTTATTGCTCACACTTGGTGTGCTTTGCCGTGCTTTAGACAGTCCTCTTTTCTTACTGTCTTGCCCTTTCTTTTGCTTATAGCAGTTTGTTGCCGGGTTGGTAGACCCTTTTTATTTGCTCATAAATCTAATGCTCTATTTAACTTTTTGATTATTTTCTTGCTGAGGTGTTCTTTTCTTGAATGCCTCAGGTCCAGGTTGTAGCCAGTTCAGCGGCTAGTTCTTTTGAAGGGTCTTGTTGGTGGCCTCTTGGGTAGCTGAGATAGCTGATCCCCGATTTTGTGAGATAGTTCTTTACCTTTCTGTATAGACATACATACTCACCAGTGGGTTCGTGTTAGGTTGTTGACGCCCACTGGTGGCTTCTTGCAATGTTGGGTATGAACTTAAACTGCTTTTTTTGCCTATTTGTGGTTGTTTACTTGCTCCTGGGAAGTATTTATGCTAGGTTGCATGTTAGATATTTTAAACCCTAAAAGCATTACTATATGTATCTCATGCATAACATATTTATAAAACCAAGACACTATTTTTCCTTAGCGTAAAAGACTATCTTTCATATATACTATAATCACTTTAGAGTCGTGCATACCATGAGTCGTCCCTCGGGGACACTTATGCTCATTTAGGGTGTCAACTTAATTGAACCTAAGTATTTTTTGTTGCGTATAACTATACTTTTAATTGTGGACTAGCTGATCCACCGTGCCGAGGGATACGGCCATTAAATATAACTGGTTTTCTTTCATATTAATCTATGGTTTTCTTTAAAAATCTAAGGTCTGGAGTTTTGCCTGAACGGGTGCAGTTATCACCTGCACGACGTGGCATCACGGCACGTGTTTTCCCTTGCTCTGATACGATTTTATCGTTGATAAAATGCGAGTTGTGACAGTTGGTATCAGAGGGAGGTTTCTTGGAAAATGGTCGGGCAACCTTTCCCTTGTTTGCATTAGTGGTTAGCGTCATACCACACACACACCGATATGTCATCAGCACGTCTTGGCTAAAGCACGAACACTACACTCATGAGCATAAAGAAGTATACAGGGCATATTATGTAGTATGGGATGCATAATATGTGTTTGTATATAGATCCACCATAGGAGACAACATGTGAGGCTTTTATAGTATGTGATGCATAACCTCACCACATGAATATGGCTAGCACGTTTTCTTTTTCGTTGCATGGGAATGTTATGTAGTATGAGATGCATAACATTTTCATGTGTACGTCGCCCATGGCATACATTAAAGCCTTTTTTAGAATGCATAGCACATCATGCATAGCATAATATTTCATAAGCACAACGTGCCAAGCTAAAGATCTGCTTGATGACATATGTACACACATGGTTTTTGAGTGAAAAAGAATACAAATACATGCATTCATGGTTTAGGCACATGAGTTAGTATGATGGTAGTGAACCATCTTAGATTAAGCATAACATCATCATGGTAAAAACAACTCCCAGAGCAAGTGTTGCAGTTGAGGTTCATATTTAAGTGTGTTTGTCTGTACCGGGTAGTTTTGTTCTAGCTGTTGGGCTAGGTCATGTCTAAAGCTTGTGCGATTATAGGATGGCGAGACGTCCTGCGACGAGATCGACCCCCCAATCCGAGGGTGAGACATCAGGAGCGCAGAGCGAGGCGTTGGTAGAAAACCTGCGGCAGAGTAATGAGGCCTTATCGAGGCAGGTAGTGGCTATGCAGGCTCAGATTTAGTCTCTTGTAGTAGTGGTGGCGGGACAGACTCCGAGAGTTCAGGACCCTGCTGAGGGGGTAGCTGTTCCTGCCCCTCCTGCTCCTCCCATGCCATTGGTTGTGGTTCCCCCAGAGATGGCATTTATATCCCAGTTTCAGCGGCTTAGGCCACCTACTTATGATGGGCAAGCAGATTTCATGATTTTTGATGACTGGTTGATTTCCATTGAGGAGATGTTCTCTTACTCAGGGATTGCGGACGATCAGAGAGTGATGCTCACTACCTACCAGCTCAAGGGCTTAGAAAAGAGTTGGTGGCGGAGGGAGAAAGAGATCTTGGTGGCAGGATGCTTTTGGGAGTCATTTAAGGTGATGCTGTTGAGTAAGTTTCTGCCTTCAGTCGAGAGGGACCGGCTAATGAATGACATTCTCCATTTGAAGCAAAGGAAACTCACGGTTAGTGAGTATGAGATTGAGTTTAATAAGTTGAGTCGGTTTGCTCCTGGTCTGGTGAGTGTTGAAGCAGACCGAGTTAAGCGATTTCTGGGTGGACTAAGAAGCGACATTCAGCAGTTAACGAATGCCTACAGAGTAGTCAGTTATGCCAGCGTGGTTGAAGCTGCCTTGAGAGTTGAGGCCATTAAGAATGCCAAGAATAGAGGCCAGCAGTTGAGGAAGGATAAGCGGAAGTCCTGTGGAGGGAAGAGCCCTCAGGAACCTGATGCTGTCTCGAGAAAGAAGAACAAAGAGGTTTGTAGTTTTTGTGGCCGGCCAGGCCACCCCTTTGAGAAGTGTTTCAAAAGGTTGGGACCACAGAAGAAGGAACAGGTGCACGCGATTCAGGGTGCTCCTAGAGGAGACTTGGTATGTGCCTTGTGTGGAAGGAAGGGGCATGATGTTGCCCGTTGCTGGCTTAAAGATAAAGTCTGTTTTCAGTGTTGGCAGAAGAGTCACCTCAAGACAAAGTTCCCACAGTTCCAGCCTCTTCTGCAGTCAGTTCCCCTCCAGGCTTTGCCACCGCCTCAGAAAATGGATAAAGTAAAGGGGAAGCTGAATGTGCTTTCAGCAGACGAAGCGCAGACTTCGACCTGGGTTATCTCAGGTTTGACTCCTCACCAGCCGTTTTGTCATGTTCTTTTTTTGGTTGTAGTTTTTGTTTTAGAATTTGTTGCCTTAGATGCGTGCGCTATTTGTAGGACGATTTAAGGTAAAGAACTACTGGGCACACGTTCTCTTCGATTCAGGCGCTACCCACTCGTTTGTGGCTAGAGCCTTCGTGGAGCGGTTCAGTTTGGGTCTAGATCGTGTTGGTGGTGCCTTTTGATTTAAGTTCCCCTTCGGTGACTCTGTGGTTACAGACCCGGGTGTCCTTGATTGTTCGATTTTGTTGGGGGATTTTCTAGCAAAGGCAGATCTGAAGGTGATTGACCTGGAGGACTTCGATGTTATCCTGGGCATGGACTGGTTGTCTAGGTACGATGCAGTTATCCAGTGCAAGGGTAAGCGCTTGGACTTCGTCAAATACAACGGTCAGCCAAGGAGCATTTATGGGTATTCTCTCCAGGGGTCTCCAGTCATTTTTGCGGTGCATGCTCGGAAGTTGCTTGATTCTGGCTACTTTGCATGTGTGGTCTCTCTGGTAGGGTCAGTTGTTAGAGTGCCGTGTTTGGAAGAGATTCTTGTGGTGTGTGACTTCTCTGATGTGTTTCCTGCTGATCTTCCCGGTCTTCCACCCGATCGAGATGTCGAGTTTGTTATAGATTTGGAGCCAGGCACGCGTCCTATTGCAAAGGCGTCGTACCGGATGGCCCCATGAGAGCTGGAAGAGTTGCGAATTCAGTTGGATGAGATGTTGGCAAAAGGTTTCATAAGGACGAGTTCTTCACCTTGGGGTGCACCAGTGCTGTTCGTTAAAAAGAAAGATGTGTCGATGAGGCTATACATCGACTATAGAGAGCTGAACAAGGTTACTATTAGGAACAGGTACCCTTTGCCACAAATCGACGATTTGTTTGACCCACTACGTGGTAGTGCTGTGTTTTCCAAGATTGATCTTCGTTCAGGCTACCACCAGTTGAGAATTCGGGAGTTAGATGTTCCGCGGACGGTGTTCCGCTCTCGTCATGGGCATTTTGAGTTTTTGGTTATGTCATTTGGTTTGACTAATACGCCCTCAGCTTTTATGGATCTGATGAACAAAGTTTTCAAGGATTTTCTAGATAAGTTTGTGATTGTCTTTATAGACGATGTTTTGGTGTACTCTAAAGATGCGGAGGAGCATGATCGACATTTGCGACTGGTCTTGGCGACTCTGAGAGACCATAAGCTATATGCCAAGCTGAGCAAATGCGAATTTTGGTTGCCTCAAGTTTCTTTTCTCGGCCACGTGGCTAATAAGGAGGGAATATCGGTGGACCTAGAAAAGATCGCTGCTGTTATGGAATGGGCGAGGCCTGTTACTCCCAAAGAGATCACAAGCTTCTTGGGCTTGGCTGGATATTATAGAAGATTTGTAGAGGGATTCTCTACCTTGTCTGCGTCGTTGACCAAGTTGAGGCAGAAGAATGTAGCCTTCATATGGGATGGCAAGTGTGAGGAGACTTTTGAGGAACTAAAAAGAAGGTTATGTTCAGCTCCAATTTTGTCTTTGCCTACTGAAGGTAGTGAGTATGATATATATGTGGATGCGTTGCATGTCGGACTGGGTTGCGTATTAATGCAGGGAGGGAAGGTGATTGCGTACGGGTCGAGACAGCTAAAGACTCACGAGAGGAATTACCCTACGCATGATCTGGAGTTTGCAGCTGTGATCTATGCACTGAAATTGTGGAGGCATTTGCTATATGACGCGCAGTGCAAGATTTTCACAGATCATAAGAGTTTAAAGTATGTCTTCACCCAGAAAGAATTGAATCTGCGCCAGTGGCGATGGTTGGAGTATCTGGCCGACTATGATGTTGAAATCCAGTACCATCCGGGCAAGTCTAATGTGGTGGTCGACGCCCTGAGTCGGAAGTCAGGGAAGATTTTCAATCTCTCCGCCGAGCGTCTAGTAGAAGAGTTCCTTTTAATGGACATTTCTGTGGGAAGCTGCGATTCGCAGAGTAGTTTGGCAGTCGCAGATGTTGGGTACATTGGTTAACTGTACCTGATTTGAAGAAGCCTCATCCAACTCAATGATATACATCATAATGTATTTGATGTATGTTGAGTTTACTTGTGCAGGTTAAGTAATTACTGGACTGAAGCAAAAAGTTTCTAAGTCCATGTGTCGACACCCAGAGGGAAAGTGTCGACACTTAAGAAGACTTGTGTCGACACCCAGACAAGCAGTGTCGACACTTGGAGTCATTGTGTCGACACCTGGGATGCAGAGTCGACACCAGATAGAAAGTGTCGACACAAGGAGCTGTGTCGACACTCAGTGAAGAAAAGTGCAGACAGAAAGTGTCGACACAAGGAGCTGTGTCGACACCCAGTGAAGTTGTGTCTACACCAGAAAGTGTCGACACTTGGAGCTGTGTCGACACTCAGCAAAAGTCAGCAGAAACTAAGTTAAAGTGTCGACACCAAGAACAATGTGTCGACACACAACAAGAAGAGTCAGCACTTGAAGAAAGTGTCGACACCAAGAATAAAGTGTCGACACTCAACAGAAGAGTCAACACATGAAGTAAGTGTAGACACCTAGAACAATGTGTCGACACTCAGCTGAAGACTCTACACTTGAAGAAAGTGTCGACACATGGAGCAGTGTCGACACTTAGCAAAGAACAACAAGATCGTCAAATTATTCTAAGTACAAGTGTCGACACTAAGGGAATGTGTCGACACTCAGCTGAAGTCTCAACAGAAGAATCAAGTGTCGACACAAGGAGCTGTGTCGACACTCAGCAAGTATCAACATAGAAGACTATGTGTCGACACCAAGGAGCAGTGTCGACACTTAACAGATTCAACACAAGAAGTTGTGTCGACATAAAGGAGATGTGTCGACACTTAGAAGAATTCAGTAAGTTACAGAAGATCAAGTACTTGTGTCGACACTCAATTTCAGTGTCGACACATGCAGAAGAAACTGTGTCGAGACATACAAGGAGTTGTGTCGACAGCTTGTAGACTAGTGTCGACACTTACACAACTGGTGTCGACACTTGGTCTATAAGTGTCGACACTCAAAGACAGAAAGTCTCGACACTTTCAGACAGTTAGAGATTTTCAAGAATTGACTGGATGACTTGACAGCTGCCGTTCCAGCCGGTCTACAACACCTGTCAGAGATGTCAGAATTCAGTTATGGACCGGACCAGCCGGTTACCATGGAGAAGGCCTATAAATAGGCTTATACAGTTTACAAAAACTGTTGTTCAGATTATTGTTCAATAGTTATTGAAGTGGTACACATAGTATCAAATCAAGAAGATCTAGCTGTTCAAGTGCAGATCTAAGAAGTTGGAGAGAGAGGGCTCCATCCAAGAAATCAGCCTTTGGAACTAGGCTGAGAAGAAGGGTTCAGAGATTTTCTGGATCTTAAGAAGCAGAGATCAAGGATCAACTGCAGGAGGATTCATTCTTATTCAGTTCTACTCAAGAAGTTTTGAAGAAAGCTAAGTCAGATTGAATCCAACTGAGTTCTTCCAAGAACTCATCAAGAAACTCTCAACTCCCCTCTCTTGTTTCTGAGTTGTAGAGTTAATATTTGTAAAATCATTTTAACTTGTAGGATCCTTTGGATCTGAGTGAATTGTAAGCCTGTATTTATAAAAGCTGAGGGTAGGGCTTGAGAGCCTGAGTGTAGGAGATTGAAATATCTGAGTGTAGGCCTTGTTGGCTGAGTGTAGGCCTTGTTGGCTGAGTGTAGGCTTTGATTGGCTGAGTGTAGGCCTTTGTGGCTGAGTGTAGGCTTTGGGTTAAAGCTGAGTTGTAGGGCCTTGGGCCTGAGGTGTAGGAACCAATTTGGGTTCTGAGCTAGTGGAGAAGTTTGGCCGAATCTAGTACACTGCTAGATAGGCGAAGGGGGAAAGTGGATGTACCCAATGCTTGGGGAACCACTATAAAACACTGTGTCTGCTGTGATTGTGATGTGATTGTGAATGCTTGTGTAATTGCTGTGCAAAAGTAGTTAGAATTCTGTGATATAACTGATTGCTGCCATTAAAGTTTTAAAAAGGATTAGGTCACCTATTCACACCCCCTCTAGGTGTTTAGGTACTATTTCTTTCAAGTGGTATCAGAGCCAGGTTACTCAAAAAGGACTAACAGTCTGAGGAGATCCTGTTTGGCAGATTCAGTATAAGGAAAAGTACAGATTCAAGAAAATCAAGAAACATGGGTTACTCTGATAATCACAAGGAATTGGGTTCCATGAAATTGCCCATATGCAGAAAAGAGATCTTTGGGATCTGGAAGGAAAGGGTAAGGCTGTTTATGGAGGCCTCAGACCCTAGGATCTACATCACAGTAAAAGAGGGGCCATATGTGCCCATGAAGATATCTGTTCTAGATGCAAATCAGAGAACCCAAAGGATTTCTCTGAAATGACTAAGGATGAGATTGTCCTAGCTACCATGGACAAGAGGTCACAAAACATTATAGTGAGTGTCATAGATGATGCAACATTTCAGAATCTTATACACTGTAAGACAGCCAAAGAGATGTGGGACACTCTTATAGTGTATATGGAAGGATCTGAAGAAGTTAGACAAGATAGAAAATCCTTACTAAATCAGGAGTATGAGAGTTTTAGACAAGAAAAAGGTGATAGCATAACTGAGTGCTATAAGAAGTTCTACAGAATAGTAAATGAACTCATGTCTTATGGAAGAGAGTTCAGTAACTATGAACTAAATGATAAGTTCCTAAGGTCCCTAACCAAAGATTGGGACACAAAGATCTGTGCCATTAGAGAAATGGCTAAGTTGGGAGAAATTCCTCCACCTACATTGTTTGGCAAATTGTTGTCATATGAGATGCAGTTGACAGTGAGGAAAGAGGAGGAGAAATCAACAAGAACTGAGCACAAGGAAAGAGCAGTAGCCTTCAAGACAGAAGCCTCCAGAAAGTGCAGGAATAAGTCACCAACTCCACCTCCAAAGGTAGTTGAATCAGAGTCAGATGAGTCAGTCAGCACAAAATCTGAAAGCAGTGAAAGTGATGAAGACTTTGCTGCCTTCACTAGACACTTCCAGAAATTCTTGAAGAAGAAACAGTGGAGGTCAAGGTCTTCTACTTCAAAAGGAAAAGAAGCTTCTTATCAGGATAAAAAGGATTCAAAGAAGGACAGAAAGAGGACAAAATCTAGCAAGACAACTAGTTCTAAGATAGTGTGCTATTGCTGCAATAGACAAGGCCATGTTATTGCAGACTGTCCTGAAAAGAGGAAAGAATCTAGTGACAGGAAAAAGACTTATTCCAAAGGCAAGAAAGAAAAGTCTTTTGTTGCCAAGAAAGAGAAGACTCTATCAGATATCTCTTCAGAAACTGAGTCTGATGCTGAGGCATACATAGGGCTGTTTGCTGAAGAAGAAGAAGAAGAATTCATGCAGATAATGGAGTCTATTTATGAACAAGAAGACTGTCAATGCCAAGGGCTAATGGCTTTGACAGAGCAAGACAAAAACCTGGAACAGCCAGGACCCAGTAAGGTACAATGTTCAACTCTAAGTTCAGTTTCTTGTTCTAGTACAGAATCAGATTCATCTTCATCAAGTGATGGAAGTGTATCTGAGTTTGAGGATGATATTCATCAGCTTATAGATGAATATAAAGTGCTGTTGCAAGCTTACAAGAAAAGCAAGTCCCTAGCCAAAAGTCAGGCAAAGGAAATTGCTGATCTTAAAGCTACAGCAACAGATTTTGAGAAGTCTTTTGATCAAAAATTGAATGAGATAGCCAGGTTGAAGCACATAACAGTGATTCAAATGGGTACTATATCATTTAAAAATGATCAAATCAAGAGTCTGGAGATCAATCTTCAGAAAGAGAGAGAGCTTGTTGCTAGGTTTTCTAAACCTAAGTCAGTGCTACCTTTAATTGATGAATTTGTTCATCATAAAGACAAGGCTGGACTGGGTTTTATTAGACCTGCAAGGACTGAGCAGCCCAAGTCCAAGGGCAAAGTCCCAACATTCAACAAGTCAGCTGTAGATAAGACATCAAAGACTGTACCTAAGCAAAGGTACAATAAGTTTGAATGCTGGTGCTGTGGCAAAGTTGGCCATTTTGCAGTGGACTGTTGGCACAATGCTAGTGCCAAAGCGAGTACCAAACTACCTGTTGGAAAGCCAGTAGGTAGCTTTGTCAGATTGCAAACTAACAAGTACCAAGGACCCAAGAATTCTTTGGGTTCTAAGGTTCATTAATCTGTTTTGCAGGTGAGTCCAAGTGACCATACCCCAACATGGTACTTGGACAGTGGATGTTCCAGACATATGACTGGAACTAGAGGATTACTAAAGGACTACATACCAATAAAAGATGGTCCAAAAGTCACCTTTGGTGGTTCTGAAAAAGGAATCATCAAAGGATTTGGTAACATTTCTAGCAACTTGGTTACCATTACTCAAGTGGCTTATGTTAAAGGGTTGAAACACAACCTAATAAGTATAAGTCAATTAAGTGATGTAGGGTATGACATCTCATTTGTTAAAAATGGTTGTCATATCAAGAGGTCAAGTGATCAAGAGATCATTTTGACAGGTTATAGGAAGAGGAATGTCTACTGCTTAGACATTATGGTTGAGAACAATGGTTCTCCAGTTTGTCTTGTAGCTGATGAGACAGTCACTCATTGTGTCAAATGGCACAAGAGGCTAGCCCATCTTAACTACAAGACTATTAGCAAACTCTTTAGCAAAGAGTTAGTGAGGAATGGTCCTCAAGTTAAGTGTGTTAAAGATGGTATTTGCTCAGCTTGTCAAAAGGGCAAGCAGACTAAATCCACCTTTAGAAGCATAGAGAACAAAGATGCTGTGAGGTGTTTATACCTCTTGCACTTGGATCTCTTTGGTCCAATGCCAGTTCACAGCTTAAGGTAGGAAGGTCTATACCCTTGTAGTTGTAGATGACTACTCAAGGTTTTCCTGGGTGTTCTTCTTAAGACAGAAATCTGAAACACCTAGTGTCTTCCAAAGCTTTGTCAAGCAAATTCAGAATGAACTAAACAGTACAGTGGTCAAGATTAGAAGTGACCATGGTACTGAATTTCAGTCTGATAGCATGACAAAACTATGTGAAGAATTTGGGATATTTCAAGAATTCTCTTCACCTAGAACACCTCAGCAAAATGGCATTGCTGAGAGGAAAAATAGAACCTTGATAGAGGCTGGTAGGACCCTACTAAGTGATACATCACTGCCAGAGTATTTCTGGGCTGAAGGAGTCAACACTGCATGCCATGTAATAAATAGGGCTACCATCACTAAAAGGATTAACAAGACCCCCTATGAAGTTGTGAAAGGCAGGAAACCAAACATATCCTACTTCAGGATCTTTGGTTGCAAATGCTTCATACTTAACAATGGGAAGTCTTACTTAACTAAGTTTGCTGCCAAGTCCCAAGAGGGAATTTTTGTTGGGTACATCAATAATAGTAAGGCTTATAGAGTCTACAACTTGACTACACAAGTTGTAGAAGAATCTGTGCATGTAGTTTTTGATGAGACTAAACTTATTAACAATGAGTTGTCTAGTAGTGTATGCAGCCCCACAGGTTTAACAAAGAAAATGGACAAGCTTACTATAGAAGAAGTGCCTGCTGCAAGACAGCAAGTAGAAGACAGTAGCTGTTGTCCAGGGGGAGAACTACATGTGCCAATTGCTGATGAAGTACAAGGAATACAGCATGATGGAGATGCTGAAGAGGTTCAACCAGAAGTTAGGATGCCTCCAGCCAATAGGCATCTAAGAGATCATCCAGTAGAGCAGATTATTGGAGATCCAAGACAAGGAGTACAAACCAGGAGCAGATACATGAATGCAGCAATCTACTCCAGTTTCCTGTCTCAAGTTGAACCTAAGAAGTTTAAAGAAGCAATACAAGATCCACAATGGACTGAAGCAATGCAAGAAGAGCTTAATCAGTTCAAGAGGTGCAAGGTTTGGGAACTTGTTCCTAAATCTAAAGACCATAATATAATAGGAACTAAGTGGATCTACATGGAATAAGATGGATGAACAAGGGGTCATCATTAAGAATAAAGCTAGACTGGTTGTTAAAGGATATAGGCAAGAAGAAGGTATTGATTTTGATCAAACCTTTGCTCCAGTAGCCAGACTGGAAGTCATAAGGATGTTCTTGGCCTATGCAACCTATCAAGGATTCAAGGTTTACCAAATGGATGTCAAGTCAGCATTCCTGAATGGTAATCTTAAGGAAGAAGTCTATGTGGAACAGCCTTCAGGTTTTGTTGATCCAACTCTAACTCATCATGTCTATAGACTTAGGAAAGCTTTATATGTGTTAAAGCAAGCCCCTAGGGCTTGGTATGAAACCCTATCTAGTTTCCTCATTGAGAACAAGTTCTCAAGGGGGAAAATAGATAAGACTCTATTCCTTAGGGAATCTAGAGGCAAAGTCATACTAGTCCAAATATATGTAGATGACATTATATTTGGGTCTACTGAAAGCAGCCTTTGCAAAAAGTTTGCAAAACTTATGCAAGGTCAGTTTGAGATGAGTAGTATGGGAGAGCTGAAGTTTTTCTTGGGTCTCCAAGTTAAACAGACTGAGAGTGGTTTATCCATATGTCAGTCCAAGTTCACCCTAGAACTCATAAGGAAGTATGGTATGGATTCATCCAGCACCATGAAGACTCCTATGGGGTCAAGTATGTCTCTCAGCAAGGATGATGCAGGGAAACCTGTAGATGAAACCTTGTATAGAGGGATAGTTGGCTCCCTATTATACTTGACTGCTAGTAGACCTGACATCATGTATGCTACATGTGTTTGTGCAAGGTATCAAGCCTGCCCTAAAGAGTCTCATTTGACAGCAGTCAAAAGAATATTGAGATATCTTAAGGGCACTCCCTATCTAGGCCTCTGGTACCCTAGGAATGGAGATTTTGATCTAACAGGTTATTCAGATGCAGACTTTGCAGGATGCAAAGAAGATAGAAAGAGCACTACTGGAACCTGTCAATTCCTAGGTGGGAGACTAATTTCATGGAGTAGCAAGAAGCAAACCAGTGTGGCTATCTCCACAGCAGAGTCAGAGTATGTGGCTGCAGGAAGTTGCTGTGCTCAACTTCTATGGATTCAACATCAGCTAGAGGACTATGGATTTCAGGTAAGTAGAACTCCACTTTTCTGTGATTCTACAAGTGCTATTTCAATAGCTAATAACCCTGTATCTCATAGTAAAACTAAACATATTGAAATTAAATATCATTTTCTTAGGGAGCATGTAGAAAGAGAAGATATTTTACTTGAATATGTTAAAACTGATAATCAAATAGCTGATATGTTTACTAAGCCCCTAGAAGAAGCTAAGTTCAATAGATTCAAAATTGAAGTAGGAATGATAAACTTAGAGTAAGTTTACAGAATTGAAAATGCCTAAGTAAAAAGGTGTCGACACATAGACAAGTCTATGTCGACACAGAGTAGTGGTGTCGACACTTCAGGAAAAAGGTGTCGACACATCAAGGAAGTTGGTGTCGACACTTCAGAATGTTAGTGTCGACACATGTCAAGTAGGTGTCGACACATCCAAAGTGGTGTCGACACTTAAGTTTTACTCAGAATTTTCTAAGTAAAGTCTCGACAATGTGTCGAGTTATGTTGTGTCGACACATAACCAAGTGTCGACACATAAAATCTATGACTAAACTTGTGTCGACACATATGTGTCGAGACATTATAAGTCAGTGTCGACACATTTTAAGTTATCTATCCCGCCTGTTCATCTTCAAAATCAGAAAGGTATAAATAGGGTTCTGTCATTGTTTGTCGACACGCTTTCAAAGTTTCGAGACCAAAACTACTGTGTCGACACCTCTCTTCTCTCAAGACAAATTCTACAAACCCTAATGGCGCCTAAGCTTGAGGAGAACGTCAACGAAGGATATGAGCTAGTGCGCGGCGCTTTCGACGATGCAGATCAAGAAATCAAGTCGGTCGTAACCCTAGTCGCCGATTCTGGACTAGAATACTTAGTTTCAGAACCTACTAAGATATGGAAGAAGGAGGTTCTTGAATTCCTCAATGGAGCCAAGGTGGATGAATCTGGATACAAAATCAAATCCAGAGTTCATGGTGCAAGGGTTAAGGTATCTCCTAAAAGTCTGAGGAAGATTCTCCAGCTATCAAGAACTCAAGATGAAGATGAGGTTACAGCTTCAAAGACCAGGGAAGCTCTAACCTGGTGTGGACTTGATTCCAAGATAAAGATAGGTTCTGTTTTCACCAGGAAGGGAATGAACAATCAAGGAAAGTTTCTTTCTGAGATAGTTGGAAAAGTGTTACTCAGCAAGCCAGGAGGGCATGACAGAGTGTCTGCCTATATGTTTGGAATAATGACCAGGATTATCTTCACTTTAAAAACTGATTGGTCTGTTATAGTATTTGAGAAAATCAAGGAAAGTCTGAAGAAGCCCAACCTGGGCAGAATCATTAGTCTATACCTAGCTGGTGTGATACCAGAGGTAATGAGTACTGCTGCTGGAAGCAAGATAAATCACATGAGGAAGATGGATCTGAGGATCTTTTTTAGATGGGATAGGGTGTTGACTAAAGAGATGCCAACCCCTGAGAAACCAGTTGTTGAGAAAGACACTCCTCCAAAGAAGAAAAGGAAGACAGTTCCAGTAGCACAAGAGTCTACCAGCAGTTCTGATAGTGAAGAACAGGTTGTCTTCACACCTGATGAGCAAGAGGAAGAGCCTGCTGTGAAGTCTCCTGCTCCTCCAGCTGATGCTGAGATCCAGGGGGAGCTACCATAAGCTAGCCCCATCCACAGGGATCAAAGCAAGGGGGAGCTTCCAGTTGTAGAAGAACCCTCTACACTGGAAAGTGAACAAGCCACCACCATCATACTAGAGATACTCAATGACCTAAATACTTTAGAATTTCTTATAGAAGATGCTGATTTGTCTGATGTTCATCAGCAAACTCAGCTGAATACTCAAGAACCAGATGATGTTGGAGATGACACATCTGCTGTACAAGAAGTAATTCCTGATCCAGAGGTTGAAGAACCAAGAACTTCTCCTACACAGTCTCCACATGAATACACAATGGAAGACTTGTTCCTAAATCTGGATCAAGCAGATTTTGATAAGGAAACTGATGATGCTGCTGTTGAGGGGGAGAAGGTATAAGTTCTGGAAGAGCCTATAAGGCAAGAAACTGAGATAGCTCCAGCTGTGCAAGCTGAAAATCCTTCAAGCCTTAAGGAAAGGGTTGACATAGCCAGCTCCTCAGAGTCTGAAGATGAGGAGGCTACTAGGGCAAAGAAAAAGAAACTTTATGTCTTCAGGAGAAGAAGCCAGAGTTACAAGAAGGCTCTCCAAACAGTTGCACCACAGCCTATAATTCAACAAGCCCCAGCCATTGATTATAGTGCACTGATGGTGGCAATGCAAATCAAGTTGGATGAGCAAAGGCAGGCCATAGAGAAATATGTAGATGAAGGGCAAAAATCACTCCAATTTGATCTGGCCCAGGATATGTTCTTGAAAATCAGTTAAGAATGAATGACAACTTGACTGCTTCTCATAATGCTATTGTCACTGAATTGAAGAACAAGGCTGCTGAACCCTCTACTTCTACTGCTGCTAAAGCTGAATTTGATAAAGTCTTTCAAGAAGAAATCTCTGCTGTTCAGACTACTATCCAAGCATCCCAGAAAGCCATATCTGACCAACTTCAAAAGCTCAAACCTTACTTTATAGATGGAATCAGATACTTGGATAGTCAAATCAGATTTCAAAAGGATGATGTCAGAGATCATATGGTTAGAGAAGTCATAAAGGGGGAGAGAGTTTTAGTCAAAGCTAGCTCTGATCATGCCAAATGGATATCTAATTCCATCAGAGCTACACTGGGCTATCCTCCACATTGTGATGATGACAATGTTGCTGAATCTGGAATTCAACCTGCAAATCTTGGAGGTGAGCAACCAGAGGTAGCTCAGGTCATTTATCCACCTCCAGATTTTGAGATGATTCATGCTGAGGTACAGACCATGTACAACCCGTCTGGGGGCAAGGACAATGTCCATATTGAAAAGGTTGTTCAGCCTATATCAGAAGCTATGCAAGAGGCATTGCAGAAAGAGGAAGAGACAAGGTTGTCTAAGAAGAGGTTTAGGGAACAAGCAGAACAAATGCCAGACTTTGAACAGTGGAGCCCTACCTCTAGAAACATAATATTAACTGCCTGGAAAGCTGCCAAGGATAACACTCATGACAGGAACAAATGGTTTTCTGAAGCTGAATGGAGAAAACATGAGATCAGGCAGGAGGCAATAGTTCAGTATAGAAGGAAGGCAAAGATGGGAAAGCTACCTCCTACTGCAGTGGAGCCTAGCAAGTACTTTCCAAAGCCATATCACTATTTTGAGAGGCAGAAGATCAAAGCTGAAGAGCTCAAAAAGAAAGATCTGAAAGGCAAGAAGCCTGCTGATGCTGAAACTGTTGATGCCCCTATCAAAGCTCAAGTTCAAGCTGGCAAGGGAATAGTTATCAAGGAACCTGAACAAAAATAGATTTAGAATTTTCTTGAAGTCTATTTTGTAATCTTTTGAATGTAAAATATTTAGTGAACTTCTGAAAATGTATAAGACAAATGTTAGAACAATATATGATCAATATATTTCATGTTTGTTCTGTGAATATGTCTATTTTGTTCTGTAATGATGAATTTGTATACATGTGAAATTGATACATGTTTATGTTTACCCTGCTGAACATTGTCCTGCTTTACATCATTTTATAATTTTAATTATGCATGGTGTATATCATTGACTAAGGGTTATGACTTCTCCAAATAGGGGGAGATTGTTGGGTACATTGGTTAAATGTACCTGATTTGAAGAAGCCTCATCCAACTCAATGATATACATCATTATGTATTTGATGTATGTTGAGTTTACTTGTGCAGGTTAAGTAATTACTGGACTGAAGCAAAAAAGTTTCTATGTCCATGTGTCGACACCTAGAGGGAAAGTGTCGACACTTAAGAAGACTTGTGTCGACACCCAGACAAGCAGTGCCGACACTTGGAGTCATTGTGTCGACACCTGGGATGTAGAGTCGACACCAGACAGAAAGTGTCGACACAAGGAGCTGTGTCGACACTCAGTGAAGAAAAGTGCAGACAGAAAGTGTCGACACAAGGAGATGTGTCGACACCCAGTGAAGCTGTGTCTACACCAGAAAGTGTCGACACTTGGAGCTATGTCGACACTCAGCAAAAGTCAGCAGAAACTAAGTTAAAGTGTCGACACCAAGAACAATGTGTCGACACACAATAGGAAGAGTCAGCACTTGAAGAAAGTGTCGACACCAAGAATAAAGTGTCGACACTCAACAGAAGAGTCAACACATGAAGTAAGTGTCGACACCTAGAATAATGTGTCGACACTCAGCTGAAGACTCTACACTTGAAGAAAGTGTCGACACATGGAGCAGTGTCGACACTTAGCAAAGAACAGCAAGATCGTCAAATTATTCTATGTACAAGTGTCGACACTAAGGGAATGTGTCGACACTCAGCTAAAGTCTCAACAGAAGAATCAAGTGTCGACACAAGGAGCTGTGTCGACACTCAGCAAGTATCAACATAGAAGACTATGTGTCGACACCAAGGAGCAGTGTCGACACTTAACAGATTCAACACAAGAAGTTGTGTCGACATAAAGGAGATGTGTCGACACTTAGAAGAATTCAGCAAGTTACAGAAGATCAAGTACTTGTTTCGACACTCAATTTAAGTGTCGACACATGCAGAAGAAACTGTGTCGAGACATACAAGGAGTTGTGTCGACACCTTGTAGACTAGTGTCGACACTTACACAACTGGTGTCGACACTTGGTCTATAAGTGTCGACACTCAAAGACAGAAAGTCTCGACACTTTCAGACAGTTAGAGATTTTCAAGAATTTACTGGATGACTTGACAGCTGCCGTTCCAGCCGGTCTACAGCACCTGTCAGAGATGTCAGAATTCAGTTATGGACCGGACCAGCCGGTTACCATGGAGAAGGCCTATAAATAGGCTCATACAGTTTATAGAAACTGTTGTTCAGATTATTGTTCAATAGTTATTGAAGTGGTACACATAGTATCAAATCAAGAAGATCTAGCTGTTCAAGTGCAGATCTAAGAAGTTGGAGAGAGAGGGATCCATCCAAGAAATCAGCCTTTGGAACTAGGCTGAGAAGAAGGGTTCAGAGATTTTCTGGATCTTAAGAAGCAGAGATCAAGGATCAACTGCAGGAGGATTCATTCTTATTCAGTTCTACTCAAGAAGCTTTGAAGAAAGCTAAGTCAGATTGAATCCAGCTGAGTTCTTCCAAGAACTCATCAAGAAACTCTCAACTCCCCTCTCTTGTTTCTGAGTTGTAGAGTTAATATTTGTAAAATCATTTTAACTTGTAGGATCCTTTGGATCTGAGTGAATTATAAGCCTGTATTTATAATGGCTGAGGGTAGGGCTTGAGAACCTGAGTGTAGGAGATTGAAATCTCTGAGTGTAGGCCTTGTTGGCTGAGTATAGGCCTTGTTGGCTGAGTGTAGGCCTTGATTGGCTGAGTGTAGGCCTTTGTGGCTAAGTGTAGGCTTTGGGTTAAAGCTGAGTTGTAGGGTCTTGGGCCTGAGGTGTAGGAACCAATTTGGGTTCTGAGCTAGTGGAAAAGTTTGGCCGAATCTAGTACACTGCTAGATAGGCGAAGGGGGAAAGTGGATGTACCCAATGCTTGGGGAACCACTATAAAACACTGTGTCTGCTGTAATTGTGCTGTGATTGTGAATGCTTGTGTAATTGCTGCGCAAAAGTAGTTAGAATTCTGTGATATAACTAATTACTGTCATTAAAGTTTTAAAAAGGATTAGGTCACCTATTCACCCCCCCCCCCCTCTAGGTGTTTAGGTACTATTTCTTTCAGTAGAACATTCGTGGATTACGCTTACGAGACTGCATCAGAAGGATGACCCCGATCTTCTGCATTTGTATCTTCGAGCTGAAAAAGGTGAATTACTAGATTTCTCTATAGATGATGCAGGTACCTTGAAGTATCGTGGCAGGTTTTGCATCCCTGCTGTTGGAGATATCCGGGATATGGTGTGCAGAGAAGCCCATGGATCTAGTGTTGCCTACCATCCAGGGTCTACCAAGATGTATCATGATTTAAAGCATATTGCCTGGTGGTGTGGGATGAAGAGGGACATAGCCAGATTTGTTTCTGAGTGTTACACTTGCAGGCGTGTGAAAGCTGACCATGGGAGGCCTGGTGGCAAGCTGACTCCATTGGAGATTCCTATGTGGAAGTGGGAGAGTATCTCGATGGATTTCATTACAGGCTTACCGAGATCTCCTAAGGGGCATGATTCAGTTTGGGTGATCGTAGACAGATTGACGAAGTGTGCTCACTTCGTACCATTTAAGATCGATTATCCTATGAGGAAGATAGCCGAGCTGTATTTAGATGAGGTTATCAGATTGCATGGTGTACCCGTGAGTATCATATCGGATCGAGACTTCAGGTTCACGTCTCGTTTTTAGAATAGCCTTCAAGAGGGGTTGGGTACAGATTTGAGATATTCCACAGCTTATTATCCGCAGACCAATGGTCAGACAGAGCGAGTAAATTAGATTGGGGAAGATATGATCTGATGCTATATTCTGGACCATGGAGGAGCGTGGGACGAGAGCTTGCGGCTTATGGAATTTGAGTATAACAACAGTTATCAAGAAAGCTTGCAAATGGCTCCTTTTGAAGCTTTGTATGGGAGGCGCTGCAGGACTCCCTTGTTTTGGACTGAGGTTGGCGAGAGACCTTTGTTGGGTCCAGAAGCACTCGAGGAGATGGAAACCGCTGTGAAGCTTATCCAGGAAAAGCTTCGATTAGACTAGGAGAGATATGAGAAGAACGCCAACCGCCGTAGATCGGACTTGGAATTTGTTGTGGGGGACTCAGTGTTCTTAAAGGTCTCCCCGTTGATCGGAGTCAAGCGATTTGGCAAGAATAGGAAGTTGGACCCGAGGTACGTGGGGACGTTTCTGATTGTTGAGCGGATTAGGTTATCAGCTTATAGGCTGGCTTTGCCCGCAAATTTCCCTGGCGTGCATGATGTCTTCCACGTCAGTCAGCTACGGAAATGTGTGCTGAATGGCAGGCAGGTTTTGGATTCTGTGCCTCAGTTGGAGCCGAATCTTTCTTATGTGCAGGTGCCTGTCCGCATTCTGGATTCTCAAGTTCGTGCGTTGCAGAAGAAGACTATTCCAATCTTTAAAGTTTTATGGAGGAATCAGGATGTAAAAAGCGCGACTTGAGAATTGGAGTCGGCTATGATGGAGGCTCACCCTCATCTGTTTCCCTGATCTTGTGTCTGGTATGTTCTAATTTATTTATATATATAGCAGTTTCCTTGCTATTTCTCTCTCCTTCTTGGTAGGGGTGTTGTGAGTAAAGTTTCGAGGCAAAACTTTCTTTTACGGGGAGTGGCTGTAACACCCCCGGTTTTTCTTTGTTTTGTTCGATCTTGGATTGGCGTTACGATGACGCATTTCCGGCCCTTCGCCATTGTAGAGCATGGTATTAGCTCTTTAGGTTCCTTGTGTAGCCTGGTTGTAGCCTGTTGGCAAGTTTCCCCAGCTAGCCGGAGTCTGTTTTGGTGACTCGGTTGGGCCTCTTAGGGAAATGCTTGTGTTTTGGCTTCGGGAGGTGTTAGCCCGAGTGTGTGATCATCGGATGTTGTTTTCGACCTCACCGTTGTTTTCGTAGCTTGGGTGTTTAGCTACGGTGCAAGTTTTGTTCGAAGTCCGGGATCGTTTGCTTTCGCGTCGTTTCGATGTTTGTTTTGTTAGCTGTAATGTTTGATGTGCTGTGCTGTGCGTAGTCTGGTGTGGCCGAGCTTGTTAGGCTGGTGCATTTTCTTTTTGTTTTGCTAAGGAGTTAGCAGTTTTTTTTGTGTAAGTTTGGGTGACACGGCCTAGGTCACGGGCGTGACCCAGGGCGTGTCGTGCTCGGGAAGAGCTCTTCTTTTTGTGGTCGACGAATTTTTGGTCGACGGGTTTTTTTTGGTAGGAACACGACCTGTGATACGGGCGTGTCACCGGGCGTGTCCCCCTTCGGTTCATCGAGCTGCGCTCGATGGCCGTCAGGCGGTGTTTTAGTGAGAACACGTCCGTGTCACGGGCGTGTCGTATCGGACACGGGCGTGACACATGGTGTGTCTCTCTGTTCGACGATCGGCGCTCCACGAGCGTCGAGCGGTGTTTGAGTTGGTACACGTCCTGTGATACGGGCGTATCACAGGTTGTGTCCTGTGTTTCGTCGAGCGGAGATCGACGATCGTCGAGTGGGTAGGTGGGTAGATGTGTGAGTACACGCCCCGTGACACGGGCGTGTCAGACCGGACACGGGCGTGTCTGGGGCGTGATCCGTACTTTTTCTCCTGAGAGCATCTTTTGTTGTCGTGAACCGTTTTTCCTTCTCATTTCGTCGTTCCCGAGCCTGGAGAGTTTCCAGCGGAAGGGTTTTGAGAGGAGGAGGTGGTTTTTGGCCGGTGTTTGTGGGAGGGACCTCGTTTTTCTCGTGCGATAGCGGATTTGGCTTGCTCTCGTATAGGTCTTCCCTTTCATGTAAGTCATTCTTGGTTTAGGGTTGATTCAAGGAGTAAAACTTCCTTCAGATTCTTTTTTTTCTTCTCTAAATCGTTGCTTTTGACCGTAGGTGGCCGATCTTGCCGCCAAGGCCTATTTCGTGTTGCAATCGCTGCATCTTGGTAGTAAGGCAAGTGGCTCCTTGCCCTTGCCAATCTGACCCCTTCTTACCTAATTACCTTGCTGTATTTTTGTTCTTTAATTCCAGCCATGTTCGATTTAGGTTGTGTAGGACTTTTGGCTATTCTCTTTCTTTTTATTATTTTGTCTCGGTTTGGTGTCCAGTGGGTAGCTAGAGTTAGGGTAAGGCTGCGCTTAGTTATATTTTAAGTTTAGTTGCGATAGCCCCGAGTAGTTAGGATGGAAGGGAGGGTTGGGATTAAATTTTCAACTCTCTATTTTCTCGCGTTGAGAGAGTTTAGACTGCGGTTTTAACTAAAATTTACGTTTACCCTAAGTGGAAAGCGCTGACAGCGTCGAGTGAGCCTAGTTCACTCAACGCCATCATCCAGCGTAGGATTTGCGGCTAAGTATATTGTCGCCATGCGAGTGGAGCTTACTCAACGCCGCGTCGAGTGGGCTCGACGTTTCTGTCTTGGGTTCGTGTGCTTCCTTAGGATTGTTAGTGTGACTTTTCCCTATTCCCTAGGGGGGTTTTGGGTGTTCGGCTAGTTTTTGCATGCCGACTCTTGGGTTATGGCAGGTGTGGAGTTTTGGTGGCCTCTGGAGGGGTGGCTTTATGTGGAGAGCTGTGGCAACCGCATTTTTCCCCAGTTTGGGTTGGCGTGTGTGGGACCCTAGTGCTGCCACTGTTTGACCCTGTAGCCCTTTTTGGATCTGGTTTTGGTTAGGTATTCAGATCCATGTTTTGACCACTGCCATTTACCCACGTGTTAGGACTGTTAGTCCCTTTCCTGTTTATGTTTTCTTTTTCTTTTGGCATATATGTATATGTCTTGTTGCTGTTGCAGACTCTCTTTTGTATGGCATATTGCTTTTATTGCTCGCACTTAGTGTGCTTTATTGTGCTCTAGACAGTTCTCTTTTCTTACTGTCATGCCCTTTCTTTTGCTTATAGCAGTTTGTTGTCGGGTTGGTAGACCCTTTTTTTTTGCTCATAAATCTAATGCTCTATTTACCTTTTTGATTATTTTCTTGCTGAGGTGTTCTTTTCTTGAATGCCTCAGGTTCAGGTTGTATCCAGTTCAGCGGCTAGTTCTTTTGGAGGGGCTTGTTGGTGGCATCTTGGGTAGCTGAGATAGCTGATCCCGGATTTTGTGAGGTAGTTCTTTACCTTTCTGTATAGACATACATACTCACTAGTGGGTTCATGTCAGGTTGTTGATGCCCACTAGTGGCTTCTTGCGATGCTGGGTATGAACTTAAACTGCTATTGTTTGCCTATTTGTGGTTGTTTACTTGCTCCTTGGAAGGATTTATGATAGGTTGCATGTTAGATATTTTAAACCCTAAAAGCATTACTATATGTATCTCATGCAAAACATATTTATAAGACCAAGACACTATTTTTCCTTAGCGTAAAAGACTATCTTTCATATATACTATAATCACTTTAGAGTCGCGCATATCATGAGTCGTCCATCGGGGACACTTATGCTCATTTAAGGTGTCAACTTTTAATTGTGGACTAGCTGATCCACCGTGCCGAGGGATACAACCATTAAATATAACTGGTTTTCTTTCATATTAATCTATGGTTTTCTTTAAAAATCTAAGGTCTGGAGTTTTGCCTGAACGCGTGCAGTTATCCCCTGCATGATGTGGCATCAAGACACGTGTTTTACCTTGCTCTGATACGATTTTATCGTTGAGAAAATGCGGGTTGTGACACATACTGCCGGATCGCTGACGCCGAGTGAAGGGGAAGGAACGAGAATTCTCTCCGGTGCTCGGGTTTTCAAAGCCTTGCGAACTAGCCAACCGCCTTTTTAATATTTTTGTCTATGTGGAGGAGAAGCGCCTGCTGCGGTGTGGCTTCTCAGACGCAGCTCAGACTGTTAGGATCTTTCAGGGAGGGGTTCGAAAGAGGAAAGTTGTGGCAACCCCTCCTGGCGATCTTGATACGGCTGCGACAGTGGCCGTTTTCGATGCTTGTCTCGAGTCAACTCCCGAGGTGCAGATACTTGCGTCTCCAGTTCCTCAGGTGTCTTCGGATGCAGTAGCCCCACGAATGTCCTCTTCCTTGAAGGAAATGAGCGATGCGGTAAGTGCCTTTACTCGTTGCGAAGAATCTTATTCCCATTTTTCATTATTTGGTGATAACCTTGCCCCCCCTTTTTTTATAGATAGAGACCCAGACTCAGATTGTGGTAGCCTGGAATGACCATTATATGAGTCTGAAAGATGGGTATTTTGCTCTTCGGGAGAAGCTCCAGTTGACGTCGAGCTTGGATGCCTCCTTGAAGGAGGAACATGATCGGGATATTACGCGGTTCCGCCGGACCGGGTCTGCGCTGAAATCCGAGCTAAAGGACACACGTGCAGCCTTGGAGGTGGAGAAAACTATGGTGGAGAGGACCACCCAGATATCGAAGCACTCGAAGGAGGAGACTTCGGTCTTGGAATCTCAGCTATAGGAGACACGGGAGGAAGCCACCGGTCTTATGACTCAGCTACGGGCGGCAAAGTCCCAAGTGGAGATGTTGTCTTCTGATAGTCATGTATCGGAGCTGAAGGCTGCAGGACTTGTAGAATACCTGGAATCCTTGGACTACAAGAGAGACCGTAGCTTGATTGCAGAGGAAGTTCGTGACGAGATTTGGTCCAAGGAGGTGGAGCCCCAAATAGATGATGTTCGTGAGCTAGCGCTCCAGCGCAGTGTTTCGAAGGCCTTCTGTCTGGTTAGCAAGAGTTTGGGATGTGACACATCGACTTTAGCTTTGCAGATGTTTCCGAAGATGAGCAGCCAATTGGTAGTGCTATTGCAGAGCACCAGAAATCGCAAAATTCGGCGATGGTGGTGCGGCGGTCGACCTGACTCCAGCTCTCCCAACTGGTCATCCTCTACTCCTTTCTTTTTGGGCTAGAATCTTAGATCATTTAGGAGAGAAATCGGGCTCAATTGAGCCCGATTGGGAGGAGAAAATTTCAGATTTTTCCATGTTCTTCTACCTCACGGGTTCGCTGGAAACCCCCCCTCCGGCAGCCGTGCCGCCACCCGGCAATAGCCCCCACCTCAACGGACGTGGTGGCGGTGGTTCCCGGCTAGGGAGGTGGTCGGATGGCCGGCAAAAAAGTTTGAAACTTCCTCCAGGTCGGTGAAATCACAGCGGTCGGCTGGAGGTTGAAGACTATCTGATCACCGTTGGATTAGATCTGTATAGAAGGTTTTAAAGATTATTAAGGTTTTATAATTTTAACTCTTTACTGTGCCCCCATTAAATTAGATATAGGAGACCCTTAGGGGCTAAACCTTAAAGAGTGGACAACATAAAAATTGTAGCACTTGAAGTTTACTTTAATTTAAAATTGATTTCAACGCATTTGGGTAAGTGGTTTGACCACAACACTCAAAATGGTGCATCATATATATAGGCTTGACCAGAGACTAAATTGAGTGCCCTCATCAATCCATCCATCCAAATGACTTGCAATTTTGGCTGGGGGTCACTCTTACCTATACCTATAATAAATCCAAAAATGAAAATTTTTGAAAAACAATTTCCTAAAGTTTTTGTAGAAATTTGACAAACCTTGCAAGAATTATTTAAGTGGTCTAATGACCTCTAAACACACCAAAATTTTGGTTTCTGTCTCTTAAGGTCATGACATGACTATGGTAAAAATTCCAGCCCAATTGGGTTTGATTTGGACAGGTTTTGGTTAGACCAAAGTATAGCCCTTAAGGGGTTAACTTAGGGCAAAGAGTGTTTGGAGCATAGAAGTGCCAATTCTCACTCAAAGGGGTTGGGACTTGGGTCAGATCTCCATGGTTAGTTTAAACACACTCACATGGAGTTTAGGGTAGATTAGGGTGGATTTGCCCTAGGACCCGTGAACTTTAGGGGTTTGTGAAGGACATGGTGTGATGTGTCCATGTGTGGACTTGGGGTTTAGTTCATCTAATCCTAGGATGGTAAATATCCATAGAAATAAATTTGATGACATTTAGACTTAGACACACAACTTAAACCAATTAGGGATAGTTGAGGTATATACCTTTTAGGAAAATATTGAAGGGCCATATGACCTTGGATCCTTATGAAATTTTGGTAGAAGTGTTTTTATAACAATATGAGTCTCTGGAAATTATTGTAGGATGTTTGGAAAACATTAGCTCATACTTGTAGTTATAACCTTTATGTTGCCTCTATGGATGATTTTGATAAAATCATAATTAAACTAACTTAGAATGTTATGAAACTTAGTCAGTGATGATTTATGATCATATTAAAGCCCTGATAGTTTTTATGTAATTTTTGGATAATATTTTGAGATACTTCTCTCTTTAATTCTATTTATTATATTTATCTTAAATTAATTATTTAGGGATTGATACTTTTATGAAAGTTTATTAAACCTAGTATTCTTTGTTATTTTGGAATCATATAGTGATCATAATTTTTGGGTGACCATAACTTAAGAAAATCTAGTACTTCATGTTCAAAATTACCCCTGGCCTAACTTTTGGAAAATTTAATAAATGTCAAATTAATTAGGAAAATTATAAGTTTCTGGATTTGGCTTAAATGTGTCATGATAGACCCACAATAATCATATTAGGGCCTTTGGATGAAAATTTGGAGTACCTCCTGTCATGTACATCATATATCTTAGATTTGTCTGCATTTAGTAAAACTGCGAAATTGTGATAATATGTGAAATGGACATAGGGAGTTGGGTTGATTGTATACTGATTTGGTAAGGTGAAAAAGAGAGCTTAATTTGGAGTCATGATGAGGGCAGGTTTGTACAACCCCATATTCGCTGAGTTAGACCAGGAGGCACCATGGTCAATAGTTGAGCTAACCAAAGGAGTTCCCGCCCAAAAAGAGATCTCGCCAAAGTTGGCGGGAGCGATCGCGCCAGATCGTCGATCTAAGATCAACGAGCGTAACCGAATCGTCGAACGGAGAATAGCAGGCCAAGATCGTCGAGCGCGGCCTCTCCGGGAACGCTTGCGCTTACGCCAGGCTCCAATCTCAAAGGGCTCTCGCCTATAAACAGGCGAGTGCGTTCGCGCCAGGCTCTGGACTAGAGGACCTCGGCACAGCTCTCACCGAGTGGGGCCCAAGGCCTAGGGTTAAATGACCAGGTCACCCTCAGGTAAATTTACCCCATGTGCCCTCAGAAAAACAGCGAGATTCGGCTATTGGCAGACCAACTAGGGGCTTTTCAGTAATTCCAGGTCAGCACGATGCTATAAATAGTCCCATAAGGGCTCTTCATAGGGCAAGCGATCATTATCTCTCAAATTCCAGTGCTTTCTGAGGAGATCCTAGCCAAGCTTTGGCTTTGGAGGGGAAGCTCTCAGAGATCTTCCGGGTGTGAGGTGGGACCTCCCTGCTGAGGCTATTAGGTCAGTCTCAGGTCCTTTGAATCCAGTCGAGAGTTGAGACTTGAGAGAAGTAGGTTTTGGCTGCACCCCTTTTTCTTCGAACTCCAGTTGAGGTCATATTTAGCTTCAACAATTCTGGTGCGGTGAGCGTGGAAGGCAGCCGATACAAGAAAGCCTTGAGTTTTGTCCCATGGCTGGAGGTGAAGGTGAAGGGTCAGGTTCTGGAGGCTCCCCCACCCGGGGAGAGGAAGCGACAAAGAGCATGCTGGATGAGTTCAGGCGAGAGGTTCTGCAGACGATCAGTTTGGACTTCTCGGCGAGATGCGAGCGGGCCACCCCTCAGGTCCCAATAGAAGAGGTCCCGCTCTTGGGCGAGAACGCCCCGGGACAGCGCTCGGGAAAGGAGGTCCCGGGGGAGGCCAGCGAAAGAGATGTGGCAGCGCGGGAACTCTTCCCAGGCCATAGTCAGCGCCCGGGCAAGGAGGCGCTGACGGATCTAGGCGAGAAGGAAGCGATAGTGCGGGAGCTCTTCCCGGGGCACAGTCTCGCGGATCGGGCCAGTCAGCCGAGGCCTCGGGACATACCATCTCGCCAGGCTGGAGGCGAGAGCCCATTTAGCGAGCTCATCATCTCGGTTCCGGTGCCGGAGGGGTTCCGGGAGCCCGACATGTCCTACTACTCGGGGAAGGATGACCCTATGCAGCATGTACAGTGGTTTGAGGACGTTGTATCGATAAGGCAGATGACAGAAGCCTTCAAGTGCCAGCTATTTGCCATCACGTTGAAGGAGAAGGCTCGGGACTGGTTCCACCAGTTGCCAGCAAGATCAATCTACTGTTTTGAGGATCTGCGGAGAAGTTTCCTATTGAGGTTATCAACCTCGAAGAAGCGGAAGAAGGAAGCGGAGTGTCTGTTTATGGTGAGGCAGAAGCCGGATGAGACGCTGGGTCACTATGTCGACTGGTTTCAGGAAGAGATCCTCCTGGTCCAGGAGGTCCCAGGGTACGCACTGATGCTGGCCTTCACCCTGGGGCTGAGACCGGGATTCTTTAGCATGGAGTTGAAGAGGGTGCCTCCCCTCTCCTTTGGGGAACTCATGGAGAGGGCGGCAAAGGAAATTGACTTCGAGAGAGCAAACCCAGCATTCACCAGGAAGTTGGCCAGGCTGCCAGAGGAAGACGCGAAGGAACCAGCAGCGGGAAGACAGAAGGAGCCTGATTATCTCTGAGATATCTGTAAGGAGAGAATAACCAAACTAACAATTCATCAAGGCAAGTATACCTATCGAAATGCAGCTAGGGGACACAACTGTCGTATTGAAATCCGGGAACAGTTGAGTAAGCTTACTCACACGAAATCTATTATTTTATCGATGGTAAAATAAGGTTTAGCTAAATGGACTAAAAGAAGAGAACTACTTGCATGAAAAGAATAAGAGAGCTAAAAGAGCGATTAACTTAAGCTTAGTAACGATGAAGGGAAAATGCACTCGATCAGAAATCACCTCGGCAAGAGTGGTTAGAAAAATACGATAAATAAACCTAAGCTAATTAGGGTAAAGGTCCTTGACCGTGGAGGTTCCATGAATATTGACACGCTTCTCTCGAAGGCCGTGCCTAACGGAGTTTAGGAAGGTCCGACCGACTCTCGCCTAAATCGGAGGCCTAAAACTCGCTTTACGCGGTGAACCCCTCTATTGGATTTTACTCCAATCCGGGAGATTTGAACGTCTGCCTCTCTCGAGGGATGCGAACAACTCCCTTTACTCTTGAGTGCTCATTTCAAACTTTCGGCCTCTCGGCTAGCCCAGAATGAAAGCAAAGGTGGAGAGTATATATCGATAATATACCTCCAACCCGTGATAAATCAAGAGTAATTCAAAGCTAAACCCTAAAAAGAAAAGGTAAGATTCAAAGCATCATAACCTAATCACTCGAACCTCGGATCAATTAGATCGAGTACATGGAGGATTAGTTAATCATGGTGAGGTGGAAGAGGGGGATGAGTAGAAGAAAAATACTGAAAACAGAGCAGGTATGAAAAAGGAAACAACACTTTTTATTAAGAGAAATAGTGATCTTACAGCTTGAAAACCAGAGATTACAAGAACATGAAAAGGGAAACTACACTGTTATTAGCATCATAATACAGAAAGAAGCTAGGAGCTAATACAGGGAAAGCATAAAGCTAGAGCTACGAACTAAAAATGGAAAGACATGCTTAAAAAGTTCAGAAATACAAAGGACAGAACCGCCCCTCTCAAAGAGAAAAGTTGTCCTAAAACCCCTGGAGTTGGGCTCTATTTATAGAATTTTTCGGGTCGGGTGACGCCCCCCTATCACGCCCTGGTCGGGCGTGACCCTGGGGCGTGACACATTCGGCGCGACTTTTTCGGGCAGGAATTGAATTCTGACGGAGTTGTTGCGGTACACGCCCACAGGTCACGCCCTGGTAGGGCGTGACCCTGGGGCGTGTTCTTTGCGGCGTGACTTTGGGAGCTGAAATTGAATGCTGGAGGTGATGGGCGGAATTGCTGAAGTACACGCCCATATGTCACGCCCGGGTCAGGCGTGACCCTGGGGCGTGACACTTTCGGTGCGGCGGTGGAGCGGGAAAAAACGAGCGCGATGCGGCGATTCCTCGGAACCTGGGGACACGCCTATATTACACGCCCGTGTCGGGTGTGTCACTGGCGTGACCGAGGGCGTGTACACTAAGTTTCCACGGAATGTAGTTTCGGACCAATTGCTTCATTCCTCTGGGTTACACGCCCTAGGTACACGCCCTGGTAGGGCGTGACCTTGGGGCGTGTCACAGCAAAATTCGGCTGAAAGCCGTGAAAACCTGCAAAAAGCAGAAAAAATGCATTAGCGACAAAAATATATACAAAGGGGAATCAAAACAAGTACTTTACAAGACATGATTGGCTTTAAAACCCCGAAAATATCCTAATAAAATTGACTGCAAACGTATTATCAAATTCCCCCAAGCTTAAGTTTTGCTTGTCCCCAAGCAAAGATATAAAGACAAGCTAATCATAAAAAGTGACTAATTCAAAAAGTTTTAATCATACTCACACAAGTACTATGCGAAATTTTAGGTAGGGAGAATGTAAAACGTAAATCTAAAACAATTATTTAGGTATGGTTTAACTTTTATAAACTTTACTTAATAAAAATAAATCATCCAGAATTTTGACGAAATTCTTTAAATAGATTTAAGTAAGGCAATGAAAATGAAAAGAACGTATTGAGTTATTACTAGATCCAAGCAACGCATTATAATTATATCAATTAAATAACAAAAATCTAAGTTTAAATCCAAAACTAAAACTGATTTACTTTTCTTCTTTTCTTAGTTGTTAAATAAAATTAAAAAAAGGGCGTTAATCAAAAGGACTTAATAGGACCAAAACGTTTGGTTTAGGAATATGAATAGGAGTGGAATTCAAATATAAACATGGAGGCTTAAAAATCACACTAAACCAAAACAACGAGTTTCAAAAAAAAAAATTTATTTTAAACAAAATATGTATAAATAAATTTATTTTTTTCTCTTTATGATTATTTATCTCTTTTTTTTTATCATTATTTTCATTCATTTTTGTTTTTTTTTCAATTTATTTCTTTTGAGTACACCTTTTTCAACAATATCTCCACAGATAAGACAAATGTTCCTATCAAACAAAATTAGCGTGATTAGATAGGTAGGAATTTGGGCTTTGGTGAAAATGAAATGGTGTGTGGAGTTTATCAAATGAATTTGGAAAAAAGGCTCAAAAGCGGCTAACTAGTGGTAAAAGAGTTTAGGTTGGCAAGAAAGCTCAAACGTAAACAAAAATGGCCTAAATCATTTTCACGCGTTTTTTTTTTAAATTTATTTAAAACATAGAGTCGATAAATTTCAAAAAGCAAGTTCGAGATAATAAAAGAAGATTGATGAAATTATCTTGAAAATAAAAATAATATGTCACTTGGATCGTTCATATCTACTACGTTATTCAAAATATGTTCTTACAAAAATCATCTAAAGACGAAAAGGAAAATAGTGGATGATAAATTTTTAGAGAAAGTAAAGAAAATAAAGAACGGAAAACTATAATAGAAATGCACGGTTTAGAGAAATATTTTACCTTAACATGCTACCGTGAATTAGAAACACAGCATGGCCAACATTTTACTTGTGAAATATGATTAAAAAGAAGGATTAGAAAAATTATAATTAACTACGTTGTTTATAAAGAAGTTTGAGAAAAACAAAACATAAACATGAGGTACTTATTGAAATACCAAAATGCAGCTATATATATATAATATTTTTTTTGAAATTGTTTGAAATTTTGGATTTTTTTGGGATATTTACAAAACAAAAAGAAAACAAAACGAAGGAGGAAGTCTGAAATTGTTTGAAATTTTGGATTTTTTTGGGATATTTACAAAACAAAAAGAAAACAAAAAGAAGGAGGAAGTCCTCCCCCAAGCTTAAAATCTACATTGTCCGCAATGGAGAAGGAGGTTGGAGAACGAGAGAAAAGTAAAGTACAGAAAAAAAAGACAGAATTGAAAAGCAGGTACTTCCCCGGTTTTATTTTGCAGGGCAAGTTGAGTGATGTCGCTCCTCCATGCATGTGCTGTGGATCTTCATGAAACGTCGTCCGGCGGACTTTGGCATGGAAGCAGAACAGTTGGAGCAGGTGATCGCAGAAGTTTCAGCTTGCCGGAGCCAGTCGGGGCAAAAAGTGCAAAAGAAAGAAAACATAAAAAGATAACTTGGGTTGGCTCCCAAGAGCGCCCTTTGTTTAAAGCGTCGTTTGAGCTCGACGCATCAAAATAATAATGTCCCAAATATTGTTTAAAAATAAAGTTCGAATAAAGTTAAAGTTTTGAGAAAAATAAAGTTCAGATTAATCAAATGTCAGGACCGGAAAGATAGAGTTAACAGGGTTGAGACTGACATCATCACAGAAATACAGTTTAAGACGCTGACCATTCACTTTGAAAGTACCCTTATCAGGGTGGGAAATTAAAACAGTACCATAAGAAAAGACTTCTAAAACAATAAAAGGCCCAGACCAACGTGATTTTAATTTACCCGAGAATAAACGTAAACGAGAGTTATAAAGAAGCACTTGTTCGCCTGGCTTAAAGATTTTTGGGTGCCTAAGATGTCGGTCGTGTAAACGATTCGTCCGCTCTTTATAAAGTCTATTATTTTCATAAGCGTAAGAGCGCAACTCGTCGAGTTCGTTAAGTTGAAATTTTCTAAAATCGCCGACAGAGTGGGGATCGAAGTTTAAAAATCGCAAGGCCCAAAAGGCGCGGTGTTCTAACTCTACGGGTAAATGACACGATTTTCCATAAACCAACCGATATGGCGTACAGCCGAGGGCGGTTTTGTACGCTGTTCGGTAGGCCCATAGAGCATCGTCTAATTTGGCGGACCAGTCTTTTCTAGATGTTGAAACAGTCTTTTCTAAAATTCTTTTTATTTCTCTATTCACTACTTCGACTTGTCCGTTAGTTTGGGGGTGGTAGGCAGTGGAAAGCTTATGAGTAACGCCATATTTAGTTAGGATTTTTGAAAATTGTGCGTTACAGAAATGGGAACCCCTATCACTAACAATAGCACGCGGCGTACCGAATCGAGAAAATAATTTTTTGAGGAAATTAACTACGACTCGGGCGTCATTCATAGGAAGAGCTTGGGCTTCGGCCCAACGTGAAACATAATCAACGGCAACTAAAATATACTTATTCCCGAAGCTAGAAGGAAAAGGGCCAACAAAATCAATCCCCCAGAGGTCGAAAACTTCGCACTCTAGAAAATAATTTTGTGGCATTTCATTTTTATTCGAAATATTCCCCGACCGTTGGCAACTATCACACCTACTCACAAAGGCATGCGCGTCTTTAAACAGGCTGGGCCAGTAAAAACCTGCGCTTAACACTTTGTGAGCGGTGCGAGCAGCTTGATAGTGCCCACCTGTCGGTCCTTCATGCAAATGTTTAATAATATCTAATCCTTCATCAAAGGAAACACACCTCCTGATCACTTGGTCTGCACAGACTTTAAAAAGATGCGGGTCCTCCCAAAAGTAGTTCTTCAATTCAGAAAAGAATTTATTCTTTTGCTGAGACGAGAACTCTTTTGGGAGCACACGAGCCACTAGATAGTTGGCGATGCGGGCAAACCAAGGAGAAGTAGATGTGTTAATTACGAAAAGCTTCTCATCAGGGAAATAGTAATGAAAAGAATTTTCATCTAATTGTTCTATAAACGGGTTGTCTAGGCGCGAAAGGTGGTCGGCGGCCAAGTTCTCGGCACCTCGCTTATCACGGATCTCTAAGTCAAACTCCTGGAGGAGTAAGACCCAGCGAATCAAGCGAGGCTTGACATCCGTTTTAGAGAGAAGATATTTGAGGGCCGAGTGGTCCGTAAAAACAATAATTTTCGAAAGAGTAATATAAGGGCGAAATTTGTCAAATGCGAATACTACCGCTAAGAGCTCCTTCTCGGTTGTGGTGTAATTTTCCTATGCAGATGTGAGTGTTTTACTAGCGTAATAAATGAGGTGGAAGTTTTTGGAAATACGTTGACCTAGTACGGCTCCCACCGCATAACTACTCGCATCACACATTATTTCAAATGGAAGATCCCACACCGGAGCTATCATGATTGGCGCATTAACTAATTTTTCTTTTATTAAATTGAAGGCAGCTAGACAGAGGTCATCAAAGATGAATGGGGCGTCTTTTTCTAAGAGATGGGTAAGGGGCTTGGTGATTTTGGAAAAGTCCTTTATGAAGCGGCGGTAGAAACCCGCATGACCCAGGAAACTTCTTATGGCTTTTATGTTTGTAGGTGGCGGCAGTTTCTCGATAACTTCTATTTTCGCAACGTCTACTTCAATACCCCTTTCAGAAATTTTATGTCCCAAAACTAACCCTTCCCTCACCATAAAATGACATTTTTCCCAATTTAGGGCGAGGTTAGTTTCTTCGCATCGTTCTAAGACTTTTTCAAGGTTCTCTAAGCAACTATCGAAGGAATTCCCGAACACGGAGAAATCATCCATGAAAACTTCCATAATGCTCTCTACGTACTTGTCAAAGATGGCGAGCATACATCGTTGGAATGTAGCTGGCGCATTGCACAATCCAAACGGCATTCTCCGGTAGGCGAAGGTGCCGAAGGGACAAGTAAACGTAGTTTTCTCCTGGTTCTCGGGGGAGATGGGGATTTGAAGATACCCCGAGAGGCCATCGAGAAAACAATAAAAGCTATGTCCGGAAAGTCGTTCTAAAATTTGATCAATGAACGGCAAGGGGAAGTGATCCTTGCGGGTGGCGTCATTCAACTTACGGTAATCTATACACATTCGCCATCCGGTCACCGTCCGAGTCGGGATTAATTCATTATTTTCATTTCTTACGACCGTTATCCCTCCCTTCTTTGGTACTACCTGTACTGGGCTAACCCACTTACTGTCGGATATAGGATAGATAATTCCTTCGTCTAACAATTTCATAACCTTGACCTTAACTACGTCTTTCATGTTTGGGTTTATACGGCGCTGAGGTTGTATAGAGTTACGAGAATTATCTTCCATTAAGATTTTATGAGTGCAGAAAGATGGGCTTATGCCCTTGATATCAGATATCTGCCAAGCAATAGCTTGGCGATGCTTTTGTAAAATTGAAAGAAGTTTATTCTTTTGTGCATCCGTGAGGTAGGCCGAAATTATGACAGGCAGCTTAGAGTCCTTTTCTAAGAAAGCGTATTGAAGGTGCTCTGGTAGTTCTTTCAGTTCCAAGGTAGGGGGGTCATCATACGAGGTCTTGGAAATTTGTTCTTTTTCAAAAACTATGTCCTCGTACACTTTTTTATATGTAAAATTAAAAGGGGTGTTGCTAGAGGCCATGGAGGCTTCGTGCAGCGATTTAGTTGGAAAAGTAGAAGAGGAACAGAAATCAAAAAATTCTTTTTCAAAATCAGAGAGGCGAGTGGAGGATTCTTCACTTAGGTGTAGAGATTCAGTTGAAAGAGTAGGAGAGGAACAAAAATTGGAAAATTCTTTGTCAAAATCAGAGGTGGGAGAGAAGGATTCTTCACTTATGGTATCCATGAAAAAACAGGAGTCATCATTAGCTAGTGTGTTCTTCATCGAGGGGGTGATAGAGAAAGTTACCTCATCGTCGCCCACTCGAAGGAAGAGCTTACCATTGCTTACATCAATGATAGCTCGGGAGGTGGCAAGGAAGGGTCGGCCAAGGATCAGGGGAACCTCGACGTCTTCTTCGATGTCTAAAATGACAAAGTCCACCGGGAAGATGAACTTGTCAACTTTGACTAGGACGTCCTCCACTATTCCTAACGGGTATTTGACTGACCTGTCGGCTAGCTGGATACTCATTCGTGTGGGGTTGAGACTACCAATTCCTAACTTTTTAAACAACAAGAGGGGCATAAGATTAATACTCGCACCTAAGTCGGCTAAAGCGTGTTTGACAAAGAGATCACCAAAGACACACGGGATAGAGAAACTACCCGGGTCACTGATTTTCTTCGGTAATCCGTTTGTCAAAACCGCCGAGCATTCGACATTTAACGTGACATGCGAAAGGTTCTCTAACTTCTTCTTGTTAGTTAGGAGGTCCTTAAGGTATTTTGCGTACTTCGGCATCTGGGATATGGCTTCGTGGAAAGGCAGATTTACGTGGATTTGTTTAAACATTTCCAAATAACGGGCGTATTGATCATCCTGTCGTTGTTTATTAAGTTCAGAAGGGTATGGCGGGGATGGATTATTTTTAAAGGTGGGTGGTGGAGTGAGTTGTTGTTCTAAAATTGGAGTGATACTTTCTTCGGCAGAGGGTGGAATTTTTAAAACGGGAACGGAGCTTTGATTTTTTAAAACGGGAGCGGAGCTTGCCTCGGGTTCTTCACTTACCATACCAGGAACTTTCTTCCCACTCCGAAGAGTTATAGCTTTCGCTTGCTCTCTCAGGTTGGGCTCGGTATTGGAAGGAAGAGACCCTACGGGTCGCTCAGAAATCATTTTAGCGAGCTATCCTACCTGATTTTCTAAGTTTTTAACACTTCCGGTTAAGGTCCTAATCGTAGCGTCATTAGCATTCATGTATTTTGAAAACACTTCCTCCAAATTTGGAGGTTTTGGAAAACTTTGAGGAGGTGGTGGTGGAGCAGAAAAATCACTTTGCGGTGGCGGGCGCATAGCATTCGATGGATTGCTCCACGAAAAATTCGGATGATTTCTTAACGCAGGATTATAACTATTCGGAAAATTAAAACCAGGAGGATGATAATTCGCAGCAGAAAAATTATTAAAAGCAGTTCTAGGCATATTATTTACATAATCCAAATGTTCAGCGGGAGGAGTTGCAGATTCCCATACCTGAGGGGCGGAGGCAGCAGTCATCTCCGTAATTTTTTTGCTTAATATTTCAACTTGCAGTGCGAGTTGGGAGACGTTGTCCACTTCAAAGAGACATGCAGGTTTGTTTGGGCGGGACCTAGGCACATTCCACTGGTAAGTGTTCATGGCCATGTCTTCAAACAACTCAAGAGCTGCTTCTGGGGTCTTATGGTTTAAAGTACCGCCAGAAGCTGCGTCTATCATTTGCTTCGTGCTTTGATTTAGCCCATTATAAAACGTCTGCACCTGCAACCATACAGGCAGAGCGTGATGTGGGCATCGTCTTAATAATTCTTTAAATCTTTCCCAGGTTTCGTAAAGGGTCTCTGAGTCTATTTGTCCAAAGGCAGAAATATCATTCCTAAGTTTAGCAGTTTTAGCAGGCGGAAAATACTTGGCCAAAAAATTTTCAGTTAATTGCGTCCAAGTAGTTATGCTATTTTTAGGAAGGGTGTTCAGCCACTGCTTAGCCTTAATTCTAAGAGAGAAAGGAAATAATCTTAGCCTAATAGCATCATTTGTGACACCATTTATCTTGAAGGTGTCACAAATCTCAAGAAAGCTGGCTATGTGTGCGTTCGGGTCTTCATCTTGAAGCCCGTCAAATTGCACATACTGCTGCACCATTTGAATTATGCTAGGCTTCAGTTCAAAATTATTATTATTTATTGCAGGGCGAACTATACTAGTTTCTGTACCCTCGAGATTTGGTCGTGCATAATAGGACATAGGCCTTTGCACGACTTCCTCCACGTTGGGTTCTGCCATTCTTAAGGTAGAAAATGACTCGGAATCCTCAACCGGCACTTGGGTAGTAGGGCCTTGAAATCGCGATCTTCTCCGAAGAGTATGCTCAATTTCGTGGTCTAGGTCCAAAGTAACCGACGGACTACCGCGGGTCATACACTAGAAGAAAAGAGGAGAAGCAAGACTAAAAAGTAAAAGAGCTAATGAAGTTCGAAAAAGTTTTTGAAATAGATTTTTTTATGTTTTAACTCCCGAACTTCCCAAGGGCTACCCGGTGAAGGGTTCGCAAGGTACTAGACAAGATAGTGGCATTTAGAGCCACTTTGCCCTTTTCGAGAGAATTAGGTGGTGTAGAAAAATTTGTGATGTGTGTTTCTATTAAGAATGCGGTAATTAAAATCCAGCCATTTATCTTTGTGCGAGTAGGCGGAAAATAAAAGCTATACTCACGCACTCGACAGAAAATTAAAACACATCCACTCTACAGAAAGTAAACACACTCTACTGAAATAAAGCCTGCCAATTAACTCAAGTGAGTAGGCGGAAAAATAAAATACGCACACTTGCTTGAAATAAATCCAGCCAATTAACTCAAGTGAGTAGGCGAAAAAATTAAAAATACGCACACTTAACAAAATCCAGCCATTTAACTCAAGTGAGTAGGCGGAAAAAATTTAAGAAGGAGGCTGAGAAAGAGAAGTGATAAAATTAATATATTCGCTTTTTCAATTTATCAACAAGCGTTGCTTCCCCCGCAACGGCGCCAAAAACTTGATTGTCTCTGAGACATCTGCAAGGAGAGAATAACCAAACTAACAATTCATCAAGGCAAGTATACCTATCGAAATGCATCTATGGGACACAAGTGTCGTATTGAAATCCGGGAACAGTTGAGTAAGCTTACTCACACGAAATCTATTATTTTATCGACGGCAAAATAAGGTTTAGATAAATGGACTAAAAGAAGAGAACTACTTGCATGAAAAGAATAAGAGAGCTAAAAGAGCGATTAACTTAAGCTTAGTAACGATGAAGGGAAAATGCACTCGATCAGAAATCACCTCGGCAAGAGTGGTTAGAAAAATACGATAAATAAACCTAAGCTAATTAGGGTAAAGGTCCTTGACCGTGGAGGTTCCATGAATATTGACACGCTTCTCTCGAAGGACGTGCCTAACTGAGTTTAGGAAGGTCCGATCGACTCTCGCCTAAATCGGAGGCCTAAAACTCGCTTTACGCGGTGAACCCCTCTATTGGATTTTACTCCAATCCGGGAGATTTGAACGTCTGCCTCTCTCGAGGGATGCGAACAACTCCCTTTACTCTTGAGTGCTCATTTCAAACTTTCGGCCTCTCGGCTAGCCCAGAATGAAAGCAAAGGTGGAGAGTATATATCGATAATATACCTCCAACCCGTGATAAATCAAGAGTAATTCAAAGCTAAACCCTAAAAAGAAAAGGTAAGATTCAAAGCATCATAACCTAATCACTCGAACCTCGGATCAATTAGATCGAGTACATGGAGGATTAGTTAATCATGGTGAGGTGGAAGAGGGGGATGAGTAGAAGAAAAATACTGAAAACAGAGCAGGTACGAAAAAGGAAACAACACTTTTTATAAAGAGAAACAGTGATCTTACAGCTTGAAAACCAGAGATTACAAGAACATGAAAAGGGAAACTACACTATTATTAGCATCATAATACAGAAAGAAGCTAGGAGCTAATACAGGGAAAGCATAAAGCTAGAGCTACGAACTAAAAATGGAAAGACATGCTTAAAAAGTTCAGAAATACAAAGGACAGAACCTCCCCTCTCAAAGCGAAAAGTTGTCCTAAAACCCCTGGAGTTGGGCTCTATTTATAGAATTTTTCGGGTCGGGTCACGCCCCCCTGTCACGCCCTGGTCGGGCGTGACCCTGGGGCGTGACACATTCGGCGCGACTTTTTCGGGCAGGAATTGAATTCTGACGGAGTTGTTGCGGTACACGCCCATAGGTCACGCCCTGGTAGGGCGTGACCCTGGGGCGTGTTCTTTGCGGCGTGACTTTGGGAGCTGAAATTGAATGCTGGAGGTGACGGGCGGAATTGCTGAAGTACACGCCCATATGTCACGCCCGGGTCAGGCGTGACCCTAGGGCGTGACACTTTCGGTGCGGCGGTGGAGCGGGAAAAAACGAGCGCGCTGCGGCGATTCCTCGGAACCTGGGGACACGCCTATAGTACACGCCCGTGTCGGGTGTGTCACGGGCGTGATCGAGGGCGTGTACACTAAGTTTCCACGGAATGCAGTTTCAGACCAATTGCTTCATTCCTCTGGGTTATATGCCCTAGGTACACGCCCTGGTAGGGCGTGACCTTGGGGTGTGTCACAGCAAAATTCGGCTGAAAGCCGTGAAAACCTGCAAAAAGCAGAAAAAATGCATTAGCGACAAAAATATATACAAAGGGGAATCAAAACAAGTACTTTACAAGACATGATTGGCTTTAAAACCCCGAAAATATCCTAATAAAATTGACTGCAAACGTATTATCAGAGCCAAGGGAACAGAGGGAGCAAAGGGAAGAAAGGAGAAGGGAAGAGCCCCGAAGGTTTGGGCAGCAGCAGGGATGGGGGGCCTGGGAGCCAAACAACCGGTTAGGTTGGTGGCCCCAGGAGGGTCGCCACCGGGGGCCAGGAGAAGGCTACCAGGGGAGAGATAACCTGTGGGAGCCCCAGAGGTTCGACCGACCGGCATGGAGGCAGGAGCCGAGGGGTCGACCCCCACCACCGCAGGAGGCCATGGAAGTGGGAAGGGGAAGAGGAGCTGGGAGAGGAGCTCGAGGAGGAGGGAGAAGAGGGAGAGGAGACGGAAGAAGGGGCGGGGAGGAATTGCTCTTTTGTGACTTCCACCAGGAGGAAGGTCACGCAACGGCCACCTGTCCGGAGTTCTTAGAGTTAAGAGAAGCAAGAGAACCAGGGAGGCAGGATCCACCGGTAAGGATAGTAGAGGTGCAGCAGGGCGAGGTGGAAGATAGGTGCGGAGATCGGGTAGATGTAGGGACCCGGGGAGGAATCGGGGTGATTCACGGAGGTGTGGGGATTGAGGCAACCCGCAAGGGGAGCCTGCAAACCATGTACCGAAGGGGGGTCGCCTCTACCTCCCAGGTTCCCCCACCGGAAGAAAAATTACTTTCTCGTCAGCAGACATGCCAGACTATGAGGATCTATTCTGTGATGCCCTGGTGATCCAGACGGCGTTGGAAAATTATACGGTCTCGAGGATATTGGTAGATAACGGGAGCTCGGTAAATGTCATCTTCAAGAAGGCCTTTGATGAGATGAGGGTTGAAGGGAAGAGGGTCTTGGCTTCGGATGGACCTCTGTTCGGGTTCTCCGGAGAGAGGAAAGAGGTAGAAGGAGGAGTAGGGCTGCACGTAAGGTTGGGGTGCGTGTCACGGAACTGCAGGTTCGTGATTGTGGATGCCACGAGCAGCTACAATGCCATCTTTTGGTGCCCCCTCATCAGTGCCTTTTACTGCGTCCCCTCCTCGTTCCATCAATGCCTCAAGTTCAATAACGGGGGGGGGGGGGGGGGGTGCAGGTCAGGGTGAGAGGGGACCCGAAGGTGGCAAGATAATGCTACGTTAGAACAGTCAACACCATTTCATGGATGGCAGAAGCAGAGGAGTTGGAGATAGAGATGGCGGCACTTGAGGAGGTTGGTGAGGAAGAGGAAATGGGCCTAGAGGAGGTGAGAGAGATATTTGAGGAGGAAGTTGGAGAAGAGGAGACTGAGAAGCAGCAAGGAGATGTGTAGGTGGTCCGGGGGATGAGGAGCAGGAGAGCCCTGATGGGGCGATAGAAGTAGGGGAACAAGCGGTAGGAGGAGTTAAGGGAGAGGCCCCGAGGGGCGTGGGAGTCGGGTGGCAACAGGAGGGGCTGGTAGAAGCGATGGAGATTGAGGAGGAGGTAGAAAGGGGAGAGCTAGAGCTGGAGGAAGAGTCAAGGGCCGGCTGGGAGCAGTCGCGACTGGAGCTGGCCGAAGAAGTGGTGGAGATGGAGGTCTTCACCACCGCAGGACAAGTACAAAGGGTGCGGGTCAGCGGGGGCTTGAGTCCCGAGGCCCGGGAGCAAGTGCGGGCTTGCATTCAAGGCAACGTCAACATCTTCGCCTGGAGCGCGGCGGACATGTCGGGCATCGACGCAGACGTGGCCTGTCATCGCCTGAACTTGGACCCCCACACTCGCCCCATACGTCAAAAGATGAGAGCCATCGCCACCAAGCTGGAGGAGCCCATTCGCGAGGAGGTAAAGAAGCTCCTGGAGGCGGGCTTCATCTCAGAGATCCAGTATCCAGGCTGGATCTCCAATGTGGTAATGGTAAAGAAGGGAGGTGGAAAATGGAGAATGTGTATTGACTTTTCTTTGTTAACTAAATCATGCACTAAGGATTGCTACCCCCTACCTCGGATCGACGCGCTGGTTGATTCAATCGTCGGTTTTTCTGTCATGAGCTTCTTAGATGCTTTTTCAGGTTATCACCAGATCCGGATGCACCCACCTGATACCAAGGATGTTTCCTTCATCACGAGGGAGGGATGCTTCAGTTACAAAATGATGCCCTTTGGGTTAAAGAACGCAGGGGCTACCTATCAGCGCATGATGGATCGAGTCTTCCGGGATCAGAGGGGGAGGAACTTGGAGGTCTATGTCGACGACCTAATGATCAAAAGAAAGTGCATGGTTTCGCACCTACAAGATCTGGAGGAAACATTCGCCACCTTAAGAAGGTTCAAGATGAGGCTGAACCCCTTGAAGTGTGTCTTCGGGGCCAGCCGCGGGAAGTTCCTCGGGCATCTTCTGACTCCGGCGGGGGTGGAGCCCAACCGGGACAAGGTCAAGGCCATCCTAGATTTGGAGTCACCTCGCGACGCCAAGGAGGTCTAGCGCTTGACAGGCAAGCTGGCTGGGCTAAGCAGGTTCCTCTCCAAGGCAGGAGACAAGTGCTCTTCATTCTTTAAAGTGCTGCGGGGGAATCAAAGGTTCGAATGGACAACCGAGTGTGAAGAGGCCTTCCAAGGGCTAAAAAGGCAACTCTCTCAGGCTCCTCTGCTTTAGAGCCCAAAGTACGGAGAGGACATGACCTTGTACCTCAGAGTAGGAGCAGAGGCGGTGAGCTCCGTCCTAGTGAGGGAAGAAGGAAAGAAGCAGCTGCCCATCTACTACGTCAGCCGGATATTGAGGAAAGCAGAGCTTCGCTACCCCATCCTGGAAAAGCTCGCTTACGCTTTGGTCATCTCGACAAGGAAGCTCCGGCCGTACTTTCAAGCACATTCGATTAGGGTGGTGACCGACCACCCTCTTCGCAAGATCTTTGAAGGAGTGGAGCACTCGGGGAGACTGGCTAAGTGGACCATTGAGCTAAGCGAGTTCGACATCTCCTTTGTCCCAAGGCTCTCCATCAAGGCACAGGCAGTGACGGACTTCCTAGCAGACTACATCGTTGAAGTCGAAGGGTGAGAGCAGCAACCTCGAGAAGCATGGAAGTTGATGGTTGATGGGGCCTCGGGAAGGCACTCCCTCGGGGCAGGGGTGGTGTTGACAAGTCCTCAGGGGGTAACCATAGAGCAAGCGGTCATTTTACATTTCCCTGTGACCAACAATCAAGCGGAGTATGAGGCCGTGATCGCCGGCCTCCGCTTGGCAAAGGAGCTGGAGATTCGGGATGTGGAAGCTTTCAATGATTCAAAGGTAGTAGCATCGCAGATCCGGGGAGAGTTTGAAGCTCGGGAGCCTACCCTCTTCAAATACCTCTCCAAGGTAAGGGCGATCATCGGAAGATTCCGGTCATTCTCGATTCAACATGTTCTGAGGGAAGAAAGTGTAGCCGCCGATCGATTAGCCAAGTTCGGACCTCGGGGAGGAGGGACCTTGACAGAGCTATTCCGACCGGCTATCGAGGAAGGAGAGTTGATGGTGGTGGATCGGCAACCCTCGTGGCTGGATCCATTTGTGACCTTCCTAACCACCGGTGAACTTCCTGAGGGGACCAAGGTCGGGAGAAGCTTCAAGCGCAAAGCGGCTCACTACTTAATGATGGAGGGGGGCCTACATCGTAAAATGTTGTCAGGGCTCCTAGCTAGATGTGTGACCGAAGAAGAGATCCCGAAGATATTGAGGGAGGTGCACTCGGGCGAGTGCGGCAGTCACTCTGGAGGAAGGACGCTGGAGGAAAGGGTGGTCAGGCAGGGGTACTTCTGGCCCACCCTAAGGAAGGATGCCATGGAGTTTGCGAGGAGGTGTCAAAAATGTCAGCTCTATGCCCCCCTTCAGCTCTTGGCAGCTCAAAGGCTCCGAAGTATCACGGCACCGTGGCCATTTGCTATCTGGGGAATGGACATAGTTGGGCCCTTTCCTCCGCCTAGTGGGCAGAGGAGATTCCTCTTGGTCATGGTCGATTATTTCTCGAAGTGGCTAGAGGTTAAAGCCTTGGCCAAGGTCACCTCGTAGGTCATAAGGAACTTCATCTGGGGGGAGATCATTTGCAGACATGGGTTGCCCCAAGCAATAGTGACTGATAACGGCCCCAGTTTGCCAGCAAGGAGTTCATCAGCTTCTGCGCCCAACTAGGGATAGATCTCCAGTTTGCCTCCGTCCACCACCCCCGGAGTAACGGCTAGGTGGAAGCAGCAAACAAAATCATTGTGAACCTACTAAAGAAAAAGGTGGAGAACCTAAAGGGGAATTGGGTGGAATAGCTCCCCTCGGTCTTATGGGCCCTGCGAACGACCCCGAACACGGCCACCGGTGAGACCCCCTTCAAGCTCTCTCACGGGTGTGAGGCCGTCCTACTAGTGGAGTTCGAGGTCCGGTCCCCGCGAGTCACAGCCGCGGGCGAAGGAGATGAGACTTGGAGGGTGGAGAATGAGGAGGGGTAGCGCCTCTCGTTAGATATGGTGGAGGAACTGCGAGACGTGGCGGCTATCAGGCAAGAAGAGATCAAGCGACGGATGGCCAAGCATTTTGATAAGCATGTCAGGGTCAAGCAGTTTACTGAATGGGATCTAGTGTTGAGAAAGGTTGACGCAGCAGGAAGGTCGGCCCCCGTGGGCAAGCTCCACCCGAACTGGGAAGGTCCATACATAGTGAAGGAAGTTCTCGGAACGGGAGTATACTACCTACAAGACGTGGAAGGGAGGGCCCTAAGCCACACCTGGAGCGGTGATGACCTAAAACACTTCTACCCGTGAAGGGGGAAGGATGTAACCATGTATCTCAAGAATAAACTTATTATACTATATCAATTGATCTTCTCTTAACTATTGTCAAATTTTTCGTAACATAGTGTAATCGTGTGTTTTGTAATACCCCGAGCTCAGCTCGGCCCCAGGTAGACCCGCTACGCAGGCTCTCATCAAGATGGCAGGTCCGAAGGCTCGCCTGTGGGGGATAGGTTTGGTTGGTTTGAGATCGTCATCGGCACCCCGAGCTCGGCTCGTCCCCAGGTAGACCCGCTGCGCAGGCTCTTATCTAGCTGGCAGGTCCGAAGGCTCGTCTGTGGGGGATAGGTTTGGTTGGTTTGAGATCTTCATCGGCACCCCGAGCTCGGCTCGGCCCCAGGTAGACCCGCTGCACAGGCTCTCATCAAGCTGGCAGGTCCGAAGGCTCGCCTGTGGGGGATAGGTTTGGTTGGTTTGAGATCGTCATCGGCACCCCGAACTTGGCTCGGCCCCAGGTAGACTCGCTGCGCAGGCTCTCATATAGCTGTCAGGTCCGAAGGCTCGCCTGTGGGGGATAGGTTTGGTTGGTTTGAGATCTTTATCGGCACCCCGAGCTCGGCTCGGCCCCAGGTAGACCCGCTGCGCAGGCTCTCATCAAGCTGGCAAGTCCGAAGGCTCGCCTGTGGGGGATAGGTTTGGTTGGTTTGAGATCTTCATCGGCACCCCGAGCTCGGCTCGGCCCTAGGTAGACCCGCTGCGCAGGCTCTCATCTAGCTAGCAGGTCCGAAGGCTCTCCTATGGGGGATAGGTTTGGTTGGTTTGAGATCGTCATCGGGACCCCAAGCTTGGCTCGTCCCCAGGTAGACCCGCTACGCAGGATCTCATCTAGCTGGCAGGTCCGAAAGGTCGCCTGTGGGGGATAGGTTTGGTTGGTTTGAGATCTTCATCGGAACCCCGAGCTCGGCTCGGCACCAGGTAGACCGGCTGCGCAGGCTCTCATCTAGCTGGCAGGTCCGAAGGCTCGCCTGTGGGGGATAGGTTTGCTTGGTTTGAGATCGTCATCGGCACCCCGAGCTCGGCTCGGCCCTAGATAGACCTGCTGCGTAGGCTCTCATCTAGCTGGCAGGTCTGAAGGCTCGCCTGTGGGGGATATGTTTGGTTGGTTTGAGATCTTCATCGGCACCGCGAGCTCGGCTCGGCCCCAGGTAGACCCGCTGCGCATGCTCTCATCAAGCTGGCAGGTCTGAAGGCTCGCCTGTGGGGGATAGGTTTGATTGGTTTGAGAACGTCATCGGCGCCCGGAGCTCGGCTAGGCCCTAGGTAGACCCGCTTCCTGACTCCTACTAGCTGGCAGGTCTATAGGCTCCCCTTGTAGGGGATAGGTTAGGATAGGTTAGGGTAGGATAGGTTAGGTTTGTGGAAACTTCATCGGCACCCTGAGCTTGGCTCGGCCCCAGGTAGACCCGCTGCGCAAGCTCTCATCTAGCTAGCAGGTCCGAAGGCTCGCCTGGGGGGGATAGGTTTGGTTTGGTTGGCTTGGTTTGGACAAGACAGGAAGTGCATCGGGAACACAAAATGGAAAAGGTAGGGAAGGTCTCGGCAGGGATAGATCTCGACAGGGAAGTTCCCGTCAAAGAGGTCTCGCAGAGGGGGGGCTTTCGCCAAGAAGGCTCCTCTTAATGTTCTCGAACAAACAGGCGGAATCGTTATGCGACGGGCCTGAAGGGACTCGCGCAGGCTAAAGGGGACGGTTCCGTCCTAAGGGTTCGTGAGCCACGCTTCCGGCTGGTAGTTTGCAGCAGGTTCCCGTCGATCCATCGCTAAGGAAGACTATCCTAGGAAGGCCAAGGGCCTCGGCGGAAGCACACGCAGGAAACATTCGACCACAACAATTACATCGAGCACATTCACAGTAACAGGACGAGATATTTACAATAAAAATGTTTGCATTAAATATAATATATATAAGTACAAACTGGTAGCGTCTCGCGCTTTACATTGAGGCGGAAAGAAAAGGAAGAGGGGCCGCTCATGGAGACAAGCTGTACCCCTCCGAGCTCCCGCTTGAGCTCCCGCTAGAGCTTTCGCCGGAGCTCTCCCCGGAGGTCTCGCCACCCGCTGTAGGAGATTTCGGGATGTCCGAGGGTGGGGTATCCGGGGCGCCCGGGGCTTTGGAATAGGCTCGAAAAGCCAGGGAATGAGTTGTTGAGCAGTGATGTCTTTGCCCCTCCCATCCCAGCAGTTGACGTCTCGCAGCGTCTCCAGCGTCAACCTTACTGTAGCCTGCGCGTTCGCTTGGAGCAGCTTGTCGATGTCATAAACCGAGTAGTACCGGATCTTCAGTCTCTCGTCCAGCGGGGGGGGGGGGGGGGGGGGGGGGTCGCACTCGACTCCAGGCGCGCAATCTGCTCCCGCAGGAGAATATTGTCGTACCGTGCTTGGGATAGCTCCTCGCGAAGCGTGGATTGGGCGGAATCCTGAACAGCGAGAGGTCAGCATAAAAGAGAAGAGTTAAAGTAGCGAGAGCAAGAATTGTAAAAGATCTCGCTTACCCTTTCCGCCTGGCGCGAAGATAGCAAGTGCTGGGCCTCAGCTAGCTCCTTGGCCAAAGTGGCCGCCTGAGTCACCGCATCATCCCTAGCCTTGAACATATCTTGAAAATTGCGGTCTATTGTGATGCTCCGGCAAGCACACATGTGCGCAAGCTCCAGCCCGCGCATCAGGGCGCGAGTGGAATCGTAAGGCAGCAGCCGGGTCGACATCCTGTCGTAGACACTGGCATCTTCCCGGCTGTAGAGGCAGTAACCCAAGGCGAAAGCCTCGCTGGTAACCTCGTCACGCTCTGCCCAGCTTGGCAAGAGGGACGAGATCGAGACCTTGTTGGCGTCGGGATCCCACTGAAGCAGCGGCTTGTTCTCCGCGTCCAGACACCTCATGCCGAGACCGAAGTTGCGATGGCCCTGCGGCACCTCTCCAGACAGGGGCTGGCTGGAGGTCTCGGCGGTGACTTCCTCGCTCTCGGCAGTGCTAGGGGCCTGAGGGTTCTCGGCAGGGGCCTCAGGGCCGCCCCTGGTTGCCGCAATCTCTCTAACAGCCTGCAAGACTTCCTCAAAGGAGCGGCCTGTAGGGATAGGTTGGGCGGGCGGCACCACGACAGTCTTGCCCTTCTCGGTATCGGTTGTCTTGGGTCTCTTGATTGGTTGAGGCGTAGGGGCACCGGTCTTTCACTTCACGACACCACTTGAAGGAGGAGGGGCCGACTCTTTCCGGCAGGCTTGCGCAGCGGCCTTCGCAAGAGCCAGCGGGTCTTTTGGAGGTTGACTCCCTCCAGCGCGAGCCTCGTCAAAAGGCAGGTGTAGGGGGATCTCGCGCTCTCCTGCGAAAACGATAACACTAAGTTCCAACCTTGAAGAAGAAAAGGAAAAGCAAGATAAAGGCAAGACTTTACCTTCTCCTGGAAGCACAGGGAGGAGAGAATCGACGTCTCGCCGAAGGTAGAGGACGTCGAAGTCCTTGGTTCCAAAGAACTCAAGGAGGGCGCTCTCGCGCGAGCCCAAGGAGAGGGGCTTGTAGGCGGCATCCTCGTATTGGATGGGGGCGAGAGGTACGTTCCCGAAGTCGCCGGAAATGTAGATGAACCTCTCGCCCCAGTGATGGTGCTTGTTGGCGAGACCGATTGTCTTGAGCAGTTGTCCTGAGAAGAATACCACCCCTCCTTTCACGCGGAAAGTAAACAGCTTGCGGAAGATCGACAAGCTAAACTTGATCCTCTCGGACCGCATGTAACATATGAATGCCACGAGAATCGCAACTGAATTTGGGTTCAGCTGCGCGGGAACCACCCCGTAATACCGGAGGGCCTGCCACATCTCGGGCCACAGCGGGAGGCGGAAGCCCACCTCGAAGTGCTCGATGGGGATGGCGAGCTCCCCCTCCCCTGCTGTGTTTACCTTGTCATGATTGCCCGGATTCCGCGCGGTGAAGCTGGCGGGAACATGTTGAGTCTTGATTAGGTTGAACTCATCCACGGTGAGAGTGCAGGAAGGAAAAAAGATGCTTCTGAAAAGCTTCCGCGCAATTGGATCATCCCTCACCTCCGCCCGGCATCGCGATGAAGGGTTTGAAGGCGAGAGCTTCAAGAAGAAGGCGAGAGCGAGAACGGTACGAGAACAAAAGGAGAAGGCGGAGACAGGCGAGAGCTTTGGAGAGACCGCGAAAGCAACAGAAGAGGAGAGAGACTGGAATCGGAGTAATGAATGTGGTAGGTGAGCTTCCCTATTTATAGAAAACCGTGATAATGATGGTTGTTTTCAGAAAGGCGGCGGGGGTACAGCCGGCGCGTCCTAGGTTAGCGACGCTTCTTTTTTCCCGCCCAAGTTTGATAGTGACCGATTGACTAAATGATTAGCGCAAACATTGTAAGATGACATACGACATGCAAGATAGGCGGAAGCAAGGTAGCTCTCGCCAACCAAGAGCCCAGGAAAATAACATATATACGCATACAATAATAAAAGGTAATAAGTGTCGAGTTATTGCTCTCGCTGAGCGAGAACGGGATAAAAAGTAAGCGATAAGCGCAGAATTATTAGTTACAGTTTTAAGCGATTAAATAAGGGTACATCTGAGAAGGGGAAAGCCTGGGGAAGAGAAGGGGAGGTCTCGCGCTTCAATAAGGCTCCCATCGTCATTTCCCTTTCTCCCACCGCCATTTTCCTCGCTCCCGCAGCTTGGTCCGGGGTGGCTCCTGCGGGTTGAAGTAGGACGACAGGACACTGCATCCCAGGTCAACCCGACGAGACAAATCCCGAATTCGCTCGATGCACCTCTCGGGTGAGGATCCGGCGGTGGCTCCCCCCGACCGGTCCATCTCGCCGATGAGATAATCCCGCTACAGAGTCTCTAGCCTCTTCTCCACTGACTGGCGAAACTCTTTTGTCGCAAGGTCGCGGACCCGTTCTCGCCGGATGAGCTTCGATAGGACGGCGACGACCTTCTTCCCCCGTCTTTTAGTGCTCCCGACACCAGTCAAGATCTCCTCCATCTCGTCAGACGAAGGGAAGGGAGAGCTCTCGCCATCTTCCCCCTCTCTTTCTTCTTCTTCTTCCTCTACCTCAGCTCCAAGCCGCGAGCCCATGTCCCCTGGCAAAAGAGTTCCTATTTTAGCGAGAGCTAGAGGATTGCTATGATAAAATTTCCATATACCTGCAGCATGACGAGGCCCCCCGGTCGATGGCAGGAGAGAAGGCCCAGCCCCCCCCCCCCCCCCCCCAGCTCCAAAGAGTACGTGAATTGGCTTTCCTTTTCCGGGGGGGGGGGGGGGGGTAAACTTTACGAATAGTGATCCCGGCTTGGTCGGGAGCGGGGGAGCGGGTCTCCTCTCCCGCAGGATGGTGGCGTCTAGCAAAGGCACGGAGGACTCGACAGTATTTCCTCCCGCCGGTAGGGAGGAATCAACCGCGAGGGTAGGCTGATTCGAAGCTCTCGCCCCGCTCTCACGGGTGGCGAGATCCGGCGGTGCGAAAACTGGCGCTGCGAGAAAACAGTTCAGCATTCAAAGATTTGAGTTAGGGGCGAGAGGGGAACAGTTACCTGCGGTGTTCGGGTCAGGTGAAGGAACCACCTCCGGAACCCGCAGTTGATCCTCGAGATGGCTAGAGGATGGATCCAGGGGTTTTCGCGGGGATGCGGCAGCATCATGAACCGTCTCCTGTGAGAGATATCGCGTCAACTACTGAGCAGCTGGTGTTTTCAATAATTGGAAAATCGAGCATACCTTCCGCGCCGAGGGGCCGTCCGCGCGGCTAGGGGTTGGGGTAGGCGGGCTCCTATTCTCGTGGGGCAGGTCCCACTGAACCACCTTCGCCCTCTTCTTTTTCTTCTTGGGCAGAGAGGGCTCCGCGACCGACGACTATCTCACTAGCCATGGGGCAACTAGGGAGCTGTTAGCCCTGGCTCGCGCCGGTGCCGCGTTGATGCGGACCTGCAGATCCTGCGGAAGCGGTTTGTCGGCACGCTTGGAAGGCATCGCGAGAGTAGGCGAGAGCTTAGGCGGAGAATGATGACTCGAAGGAAGTGTTATGACAGTCTATCAGCACACATATTTATAGGCACCGTACGACCCACCCAAAGATTCCCTGATGTTGACACGTGCTCAGCGAATATTTTTGGGTTGTACATGTCTTTTTGAGCGCAGAACTAGCTCAAAAAGAGCGGGGATTGTGTACACAACCCCATATTCGCTGAGTCAGACCAGGAGGCACAATGGTCAACAGTTGAGCTAACCAAAGGAGTTCCCACCCAAAAAGAGATCTCGCCAAAGTTGGCGGGAGCGATCGTGCCAGATCGTCGATCTAAGATCGACGAGCGTAACCGAATCGTCGAACGGAGAACAACAGGCCAAGATCGTCGAGCGCGGCCTCCGCGGGAATGCTTGCGCTTACGCCAGGCTCCAATCTCAAAGGGCTCTCGCCTATAAATAGGCGAGAGCGTTCGCTCTAGGCTCTATATGAGAGGACCTCGGCACAGCTCTCGCCGAGTGGGGCCCAAGGCCTAGGGTTAATTGACCAGGTCACCCTCAGGTAAATTTACCCCATGTGCCCTCAGAAAAACAGCGGGATTCGGCTATTGGCAGACCAACTAGGGGCTTTTCAGTAATTCCAGGTCAGCACGATGCTATAAATAGACCCATAAGGGCTCTTCAGAGGGCAAGCGATCATTATCTCTCAAATTCCAGTGCTTTCTGAGGAGCTCCTAGCCCAGCTTTGGCTTTGGAGGGGAAGCTCTCAGAGATCTTCCGGGTGTGAGGTGAGACCTCCCTGCTGAGGCTATTGGGTCAGTCTCAGGTCCTTTGAATCCAGTCGAGTGTTGAGACTTGAGAGAAGTAGGTTTTGGCTGCACACCTTTTTCTTCGAACTCCAGTTGAGGTCAAATTTGGCTTCAACAAGGTTAGCTCGGCGAGTCGATGGCTCGGTAGATATTTGTGCTGGATGTGTTGGTCCGGGGAGCTTTGGCTCGGTAGATATTTGTAACGGACGGGATAGTCTGGGGAGCTTTGGCTCGGTGAGAAATACATTAATGTTGCATGTACATAACTATAAGGTGGTGGGTATTCGGTATTGGAGGGTCGTCGCACCGACACCAATACATTGACTCGGTATGTGTGGTTTAACACTTAGCCAAATAAAGTCTGTTGTGCCAGCCAGCAAGAGTACGCAGGAGCTTCGCTTAGTGCACCATAGTTGAGGAGTATAATAGGCCTGACTCGTAGTGCTGATACCGGTTTAGAGGTGGGTGAGGCCCAACCCACCACTTCTGTTTGCCACTACGGAGGTATCCTGGGAGGTTAGGCTCCAGAAAGGGGGAACTAAAAGTTTGTGTGCACAGAGTCGAGTGTGTGAGTTGCACTTGCATGTTCATACCATAGCATAATCATTGCATATAACCCTTGACACCTATTGTATAAATTGGTATGAGACTCTTTATATAATAGTCCTTGCAAAACGACCCCTTGGTCTATAGGTTTGTATGGGCATTCCTATAGGTCATGGTTATTTACTTAGTTAATCTTCTCGTACTTTACTTGCTTACCTACTATTTGCCTACTTATATTTGCTGTGATTATATGGTCATGTTAGACTAGTTTCGTCATCACCTACTTACTTTTGTTACTCTCCACCTTAAATACCTTCCATTTCCTTCTCTCTGCTCGGTGCCTAGGAGTCATGGGGGAGGGGTGGGGGATGGTAGGACTTAGAATTTTAAACTAACTGTCATTGACCCAATCATTTTAGGGGATCGTGGAGCCGAACCAAGAGATGTAGCCCCAAAGGTCGGTGCGCTAGGATACGGGACAGTCTAGCACTTAAGTTCATACAGTAGGGACAGTGAGTCCCGATCATTAGTACTTACTATAGATTTGCTTCCACGTTGAGTGACTTATAGTGAGGATTATGATGTATCGGGCAGGATCCCTTTTTAATAGTACTTGGATTTATCTTTACTGTAGACTCTCCCTTCGTGGAGATTTATTTACATTCATGTGATTTCTATGGACCAGTATTTGAGTTTTACTTTACTCTTATATTTATTCTACTCTTCTACTATCGGTATGGCCAACAGGATCGGCGTTTGGTAGTAATGACCTTCCGGGGCGTGTTGGTGTCACCGCAAAGCAGCGGTTCTAGCATAAGACCCTATTGGTTTTGCAAAAAAAAGAGGGTCTTACAACCAGTGACAAAGAAAGCAATCATCTTAAGAGATGTCATGTTCGAAGAACATAGTTGTTGGAGCTAGGATGAGAAAGAAAGAAACTTCAAGGGAATGTTTTATAATGATGAAGATGTAGGTGGTCATGAAGCTGAAGCTGAGGATGGTGAAGCTGAACCACCGTTACCACCAAGCAGAGACTCATGGGGAGCTTCGACTCCCTACTCTAGTCGAGTAACCACCAACAGAAGTAGTTCTAATAGAGCAAGCACTAGCATGAGCAACTCTGAAATTCCTCAACCAAGGAGGAGAAGGTTAGAGGAGATTTGTGAGGAGACAGAGCCAATCCTTGCTATTTTTTCTTTGTATTGTTTTTTAGCGGATTGCGAACCGTATTCGTATGATGAAGCTGCTCAAGAGAAGACATGGAGGAAGGCGATGGATGAAGAGATAGCATCCATCAAGAAGAATGATATTTGGGAATTAGTCACTCTCCCGGCAAGTCACAAGCCCATTGGTGTGAAATGGGTGTACAGAGTTAAGAAGAATAAGGATGGAGAAGTGGAGATGCACAAGGCAAGACTCGTCGCGAAAGGCTATATGCAAGTCTAAGGAGTGGACTGCGATAAGGTCTTTGGTCTAGTGGCACGGATTGATACTATCAGACTGATCATTGCACTAGCTGCTCAGTATAAGTGGAAGATCTGTCAGAAGGACGTCAAGTCCGTATTTCTGAATGGTTATCTGGAAGATGATATGTATGTTCAGCAGCCGCCTGGATATGAAGTTAAAGGCCAAGAGAGGAAGGTCTACAAACTGAATAAGGCATTGTACTGGTTGAAGCAAGCACCTCGTATGTGCAATGAAAGAATAGATACATACTTTCAAAAGAACGGGTACATGAAGAGCCCATATGAGTATTCACTCTACACAAAGGTAGAGAAGAATGGAGATATCATGATCGTATGTTTGTATATTGATGACATGATATTCACCAACAATAACCCTCTTATATTTGAAGAGTTCAAGAAGTCGATGAAGAAGCAGTTCGAGATGACTGATCTGGGAGAACTCACTTATTTCTTGGGCATTGAGGTACAGCAAAGTGAAGATGAGATCTTCATTTCTCAGAATAAGTATGCGGAGGAGATTCTGAAGAAGTTCTGAATGGAGAATAGCAAAGCAATCTCTACTCCTACAGATCCAGGGGTGAAGTTAAGGAATGATTAGAAGGAGGAAGCAGTTGAATCCATGTTGTTCAAGAGTCTAGTTGGAATTCTATGTTATCTGACTTTCACAAGACCTAACATCATGTATGCTGTTGGAGTGGTCAGCAGATACATGGAGGAGCCAAAACAAGATCACTTCACGGCAGCGAAGAGGATCTTGAGGTATGTGAATGAGACAAGAGATCATGGTTTGATGTACTCATCTGCAGAGGAGTTGAAGTTGGTCGGGTACTCCGACAGTGACTGTGGTGTTGATATGAATGATCGGAAAATCACTTCCGGGTATGTTTTTCATATTGGAACAACTATGTTCTCATGGAGCTTGAAGAAGCAGGACACGATTGCCTTATCTACTTGTGAAGCTGAGTACATTGCAGCGGCTGCCTATACTTGTCGTGCGATTTGATTGAGAAATCTCTTGCAGGAGTTGCACCATCCACAAGAATATCGTGTGACGGTGTATGTTGATAACATGTCTGTGATCCAGCTAGCGAAGAATCATGTATTGCATGGGCACAGCAAGCATATAAAGACGAAGAATTACTTTCTTTGTGAGCAGGTGCAGCAGAAGGTGGAGTTGATTTACTGCCGCACAGGATAGCAGATGACTGATATTTTTACGAAGGCGTTGAAGACAGAGACATTCCTGAAATGCAAGAGCAAACTCGGCATGTGCTGCCGTGTTTGAGGGGGAGATTTTTGGTTAATTTTTAGAGGTTGAACGAAGTCAACGACGGGATTATATATATATATATATATATATGTATATATGTATATATATATATATATATGTATGTATGTATATATATATATACCATATTAAAAACAAATACTGAGTTCTGCAAATAGCCTGAGTTCGAAATTAGGGGAAAAAACAATGGCCGTCTGATCTCTTCCACTATATCAGCAGCCGTCTGATCAACCAACTCTCTCTCTCTCTACATTTTACTAGGGCTCTTAAACCTACTATCAGGGTCCTAAACCTATGTGAAATTTACAATTGTGTTCTCTCTCCACATTTTACTCTCTCTCCGCAATTCAGCTAGCAAGCCCGCAAGCCCGCAAGCCCACCAGCACACCTTATTTCAAACACGAATTGTGGAAATATCAATATATACCCGAAATTTCTAATTGAATGGGTGGTGCGGGACTAAAGAGAAGGTTTGGCGACGGCAAACATACGGTGCAGGCATACGGGCAAGACTTTTTGGGGGTCAAGATGATCTCAAAACGAAAGTGATCAACATGAAAGTTGTAGATCTCGACGAGAGAACAACTTTCATGTTGATCACTTTTTGATTTATAGCCGTCTTGGCTTCCGATTTGGGCCTCGAAATCCGGGGCGGCAAG